>PVJO010028168.1:0-18558 GCA_004026905.1 Hystrix cristata
AGCTACTCCTCAGACAGAAGACTAATATCTAGAATATACAAAGAACTCAAAAAAATTAAACTACCTAAAATCAATGACCCACTCAAGAAATGAGCCAGAGAAATGAACAGATACTTCACTGTGGAAGAAATACAAATGGCCAATAAACATATGAAAAAATGTTCAGCATCTATGGCTATTAGAGAAATGCAGATTAAAACAACTCTAAGATTCCACCTTACCCCAGAAAGAATGGCAATCATTAGGAAGTTAAACTATACCAAATGGTGGTGTGGCTGTGGTGAAAAGGGAACCCTCCTACACTGTTGTGGGAATGCAAACTAGTACAACCATTATGGAAATCAGTATGGAGATTTCTCAAAAGCTTGAAAGTAGAAATCTCATACAACTCAGCCATTCCCCTACTAGGCATCTTCCCCGAAGAGCTAAAGACATCATACTACAGGGATACTTACATACCAATGTTTACAGCAGCACAATTTGCAATAGCTAAATTCTGGAAGCAGCCTGTATACCCAATCAACAGATAACTGGATAAACAAAATGTGGTATCTATATGTAATAGAATACTACTCAGCTACTAAAAAGGACAAATTAGAGTCATGTACAGGAAAATGGACGGACCCAGAAAATACGTTGAGTGAAATAAACCAGATTTGCAAAGCTTGAATACCATATGGTATCCCTCATTTGAGCAAAGCAAAATATAAACAAAAGAAAATGGTAAACTGGATACAAAAAGGCAAAGGGTCAGATCTAAGCCAACAGGCAAAGGCTCCAAAGGAATAAGAAGAGGGCAAAGGGAGAAGGGAACGGGAATCCAGAGGAATAATGATATCCTAAAAACAAGAACCTAGTAACCCAAATTTAAAACTGTAACACGTACACTAGGTACTACAGTAACTTTATGTAGTTGTGACTTAATGCTGCATCTATACGGCTGTTTACATTGCTTATTCTCATCAGCCAAAGGAATGATGTATTGTGGTCTGTAAGCTTGTGTAATGGCCTGATAGTTTGTGTAATTTTGAATAAATTACAATAAAAATCTATTTTAAAAATTCTGTATTTTGCTTAAAAATATTGCACTGGCCAAAGTGTTTTGCAGTGACCAATATTTTTCTTTCACAAGCATAAGCATGCTGGGTTAAAAAAGATAACTTCAAGTAAAACAATTAAGTAGAATTAGTGGACCAATAAATACTTTTCAGTACAATTCTAATAAATTAAGAGAGCGAATGAACCTAATGACTGGATAATAAATCCTTTGCAGTTTGGGTTATTTCCAATTCATTACTTTTAATAAAATTGAAAAGGACCTAACTGAATTGTTCAGCCATATGTCATTATCAAAATTATTAAAATAATTGTTCAACATAGCACTATGTGATTGCTGGCCTATAATCATGAAGAAATAAAAATAATACTATAACCCTCTTTCCACTGCAATTTATATTATATGTTGATTTTAAATTTTTTATCTAGAAATAGAATTAGTGCTGCACACTGTCACTTTCAAGAAACAAGTAATATCCATTCATGACTATAAGAACTATTTGTCAGATTTCTAATTGGGACGTTTAGGAGATACATTTTCAAAAAATTAATTTTTGTGACTAATATCAAAATTGTGATGCAATTCTAATGTTATAATCAATAGCATACTAACCATGTATATGAATACTAATAATAATTATAACAGTAACTTAAGACTTTTTAACACTTAGAGCTTTATGGTCACATGACATAAAAAAAGAACTCAATTTTAATTGGCGCAATTTTTGCTTTAGAAGAATCTACTAGGATGATCAAAACAATTTTCAAGCCAAAATAATTATACATTAAATTTAGATTTTGTGGAATAAGTACAATAGTTTTGACAAATTCAGGGAAAGAAAGTAAAGATGGAAATTTTTCAAATGCTAAGGAGGAGCTTGTTTATATACTTATGAATGGATAGTGATGGACATCAAAGCCTTATGGTATTTAGATTTCAATGTATAAATTTAAAAGAATAACATAAGAGATTGATTTTTAAATCTCAGTGTTTAGAATATGTCAGAAGTTAACCTGCTTTGCTTTGCAGTAGGTTAATTTTCTTAGCTGCAATAATAGTATTTATTGTTTATGGTAGGAGAAAAGCCTTATTCTTAGGGGATACATACTGAAGTATTAGGAATGAATGTCAGACTGTAGAACGCAATTGACTTTCAAGTGTTTTATCACATACAAAACACACACAGAGATACAGCAAAAGTTATAAAAGGTTAACAATTATTTACTAGCTAAAAGGTATATGAATAGTCACTATACTATTTCTCAACTTTCCTTTAGACTTGAAATTTGCTTATGAAAGTTAATGGGAGAGAACTAGATCCCTTGTAACCTTCTAAATTGACCGTGAAAAACTTTCAATGGGGTGATCAAAATATATGGTGATAGTTTAAATTTTTTAAATGTATTCAATAAAAGACACGTTACAATTAATCCTCCTCAAAATACTCCCCTTCACTTGGAACACACCTAACTTTCTCATTCTTGCCACTTTCTGAAGCTGTTGTGGAAGCATATCTTTACAATGTGTGATCAAAAATACAGTGAAAGCTGCTGCTGACTGCCATCCAATGGAAAGCAGTTGGTAAAAATGTCAGCCACTGTATTCACCCCATCTGTCACTGTGCAACTTCTAGCCCTTCCTCCAAGTCAAAATGACCATGAAAGGTAAACATTTTGCATCGCTTCACAACATTGAGAAAGCCACAACAGTGCAACTAAAGATACTCAAAAAAGAGGATTTCCAGCACTCTGCAGAAAGCATTAAGAACATGAATAAGTGTGTTTGAAGCAAGAGGGAGTACTTGAGAAATTAGTGGCAATGTGTTTTTTCCTGTAATCGTTTTTTAAAAATTTAAATAATCCTCATATTTTTTATCTTACCTTATGGCTATCAATTTTAAAATATGCAAGAGAATATATAGTTTTCCAAAATATTTTGGAAGTATTCGAGTAAATTATTTAAAGATCACTCTTAGGTCTGATTTCCATTGCTGTGATAAAATACCTGGGGGAATCAATGCAAAAGGAGAAAAGGTTTACTCTGACTGCGACTTCAGAGGTTTCAATCCATTCTTGTTTGGCTCCATTGTCTTCGTGCCTGTGGTAAGGCCAAATATCATCAGGGAGCACATGGTACAGCAGAGTGCGCACCTCATGGTGTCTGGGAGAGAGAGAAGGAAAGAGGAATAGGGAGAGAGAAACAGAGAAAGAGAGAGTAAGAAAGAGAGCAAAAGAGAGAGAGAAATATCCCCCTTCAAGGGTACCGATAGCACCAATAAAATAGGGACCAAGTCTTTAGCATATGAGCTTTTGGGGGACATTTAACCTCCAAACCCTAACAACCACTGAGCTAAGCAGGCTAGCCCCTGATTCCTAAAGTTGGTCACTTGGATATCAGCTACCATCATTATCCTCTATATTCACACATCATCTCTACTCTTGTAATTTCATCTTTTTATTTCAGTTGACATTTTTTACCAAAAAGTTGAAAGAAAGCATTATATAATTAGCACAAATAGAAAATCAGCATTACTTGGCATAAAGGGAGATTAGCATCAATCAAAAATGAAAACAAAATACTTTAAATGTCTGGCTAGAATCTGCCATTTGCACAATAAATCCTAGCCTGAAGACTACTCTCACTTAGTTTTTTAAAAAGGGCAGAGTTATGCTTGGGCCCACAAAAGTGATCACTGGGCATCCTGGGCTGGGGCACCATTCATTTGTAAGTCATAAGTATGTGCTTTAAGGAAGAAAAATTACTTTTAAAATATTAAAATATATTATTAAAAAGCATAAAATAAAAATTTGAAAGTATGAGATAAAGTTGAGATTGAATATTGATTGTCTTATTGATTGTGATGGCTTGATACTATCATCAGCCAATATCTCAAACCCCAATATGAACTGGGGCAAGACTGACTTATCATAATAATATTAGAAGATAATCTATGTATAGATCAAACATCCCGACAGTTTTGACACATTCGGGTCTGACTTTTCAATGGGGCTGGTAGACAAGCGCAAAGTTGCCACATGCCTCGCATCCACTTGTACTTACTTTAGAAGCGTTATCATCAAATGATGTAGTATTTTCAGTGTCTGTCTTATGAGGGACAGTTTCGTTCAAAGACAGAAATGGAATTTGTATGTCTACCTAAGTAGGCACACGTGTTAGTTTCCTGGGGCTGCCATAATGAAGAACCACAGATGGGATGGCTTAAAATGACAGAAATTCATGGTCCCGCAAGTTCTGGGGGCCAGAATTCTGAGATCAGCAGGGCCATCTTCCTTCTGATACCAGTAGGGGACAATCATTGCCTTTTCTAGCTTCTGTTGTTTGCTAACAAGCGTGACACCAAGGTCTGTGGAGGCAGACTTGGCTGTAATAATCTTTGGCTTGTTGAGGCATTGCACCAGTCCTTGCCACCGCTGTCACATGGCTGTCTTCTCCCTATTGTCTCTGCATCTTTTCTCTATAAGCACATCTCTTCTTATGAGGTCATATATTAGAGTTCTTTAGAGGAAAAGATTCAACATAAAATGTATGTATGGTTATACAAGGGCTTTATGAAGTAGACTTATTGGATCAGAATCTACCAGATCAGAAGTGAAAGAATCCAAAGTGGCCACCTATACACTACAGCATGGAAGATCAAGTAGCAGTTAAAGGTCAGAGGCCTGAAAGCCTACTGCAGTCATAGACACTAGTCAGCATTAGAAAGCTGAAGAGTGTGTGCTGGAAGCCTGAAGGAATTGAAGACCGATGTCCAAAGGCAATGAAAACACTAGAGGTCCTCCAAAGAAAAGAGAGTACATTTCTTTCTTCTTTCCTTTTTTATTCTGCCTAAACTACAAGCCTACTGATAGGTGCCACCCACATCTGGGGTAGGTCTTCCCTGCTCAGTTTGCTGGCCTATATGTCAATCATCCACAGACACACCCAAAATTTAATAATCCACCTGACAGTCCTTATTCAAACCAAGTTGAGCTATTACAATTAATGAACACAGGTTGCACTGGATTAGGGGCCCATCCAACTCCATTACGACCTCATATTAACTGAGTGCACTCAGTTCCTTTCCGCCCTCTCCTCTCCCCACTCTCCCTCAACAAATACACCCTTGACTAAGTTTGTTTCTCAACTAAGATACAACAAGCTTTGACAAATATGAGAAGAAAATAGCAATGTTTTTCAAAAATAATTCATTTTCAGAATTTAAACATTAATCATTCAGAACCCACAGAAGCCCTCTACTACAACAGAATTCCTTACTATAAAAGTTTTTCTTCAATGCAATTCCAATCAAAATACCAGTAACAAACGTTACAGAATTAGAGAAAGCAATCATGAAATTCATCTGGAACCAGAAGAGACCAAGAATAGCAAAAACAATCCTGGGCAACAGGGACAAGGCAGGGGGCATCACAATCCCTGACCTGAAATCATACTATAAACCTGCTGTGTTAAAAACAGCATGGTACTGGCAAAAAGACAGACCCAAGGATCAATAGAACAGGTTAGAAGAGGCAGAAACAACTGCAAACACACTCAAATACCTCATCTTTGACAAAGGAGCCAAACACCCTCACAGGAAGAAAGAAGCCTCTTAAACTAATGGTGCTGAAAAAAATGACTTGCCACATGCCAAAAACTAAAACTAGACACATGTCTCTCAGCATGTACTAAACTAAAATCAAAGTGTATCAGAGATCTAAACATTAAAACAGAAACACTATATCTACTGGAGAATAGAATAGGAAGAACTCTCAAAGACATAGTTGTAGGGAAATAGTTTGTGAACTGAACCCAGACTGCACGGGAAATAATACAAAGAATCAGTGCTTGGGACCACATTCTATTAAAAGGCTTTCGCACAACAAAAGAAATCACCGATAGTGTGGGGTGAGAACCCACAGACTGAGAAAAAAAATTTTGCCAGCTGTTCCTCAAACAAAGGTTTGACATCTAGAATATATAAAGAACTCAAAAAAAGTCAAACCCCAAATTTAAAGACCCAGTCCAAAAATTGGCCTCTGAAATGAATAAACATTTCTCCGATGAAGAAATTAAAATGGCAAGTAAATATATGAAAAATTGTTCAACATCATTGGTTATTCAAGAGATGCAAATCAAAACAACACTAAGATTCCATCTCACTCCAGAAAGAATAGCTATTATCAAGAAATCAGCCAATAATAAATGCTGGCGGGGCTGTGGGGAAAAAGGAACCCTCCTCCACTGTTGGTGGGAATGTAGGCTGGTCCAACCATTGTGGAAATCAGTGTGGACAGGCCTCAAAAAACTACAACTAGAGGTTGCATTTGATTCAGCTATTCCTCTGCTTGGTATCTTCCCAGAAGAATTAAAAACATCAGACCACAACAATATATGCACAACCATGTTTATACCACACAATTTGTAATAGCTAAGACTTGGAAACAACCCAAATGCCCAACAACCAAGGAATGGCTAAAGAAGATGTGGTTTTTCTACACAATGGAGTACTACTCTGCCATAAAAAAGGATAAACTGGAGACATTTGTAGGTAAATGGATGTACCTTGAGAACATACTCTTAAGTGAAAAAAATCAGACACTCACAAGTACATATCAAATTGTTTCTCTGATATGAGAAACCATAAGTGTAAATAAGGACAAGAGGTATAATAGAAATTATGTAAAAGAAAGATAATATTCAAACAGGAGGAGAACTAGAAAGGGAGGAGGGAGAAAAGAAGGAAGAGAAAAAGAAAAGAGAAAAAAGGGAAAAATGGAAAAATGTAAATAAACCTGCTGTAAATAGGGAAGGGTGGGGAAATGGAAGGGAGGGGTGGGGAAGAGGAAGGAAAACCAAAATATATCATATACAGGTACAAACTAACCATGATGAATGTGATCATTATGTGTACAATGCACCAATACATGTTCTTGGTAAATTTTTTTTAAAAAGTGGGTGAATGGAAGGGAGGGGAGGGAAAGAGAGGGGGAAGAGGGGGGAAAACCAAGATGTATCATGTACAGGTACAAAATAACCATGTTAATTATTATCATTATGTATACAGTGTACCAATACATGTTCTTAGTAAAAATTTTAAAAAAAAAATCAAGCCTAAGAGTGAATAACTCAAATTTATATATGTTCCAAGATCCAAGGAACTATTCCTTCTTGTAAACTATATACTACTTCCAGCAGCTGTACTTATTGGATAAATTCCTTATAATTGAATCTTAGAATCAAAAATAGACTCTCTAATGCTTAAGAACATATACACATTATATACAATATGCATGACCCTGTTTGCAAACAGGGTCTGATGTATGAGGAGTTACAGCATCAACATATGTTCATGTGGGACAGAATTCAACCCACACAGCAAGCACAAATTCACCAAAAGGAAATAGAACAAGAAAGTAGCTCCGGAACTCACACTTTTGCCTCAAGGGCCTCCAGATACACACAGCAAGGAGGGTACCAAGCCAATACACATATTCATCTTTTCAGATTTTGAAAAGAAGAAGAGGAAAACCTGTAAAGGACATTAAAAAGCAACGAGGAGGGAGAGGAGACAGGGAGAGAGAGAAAGAAGAATGTAACCTCACTCATTGAGGAGTGAAAGCCACATGGAAGGAGGGACAGCGGGACAGCCGGAAGCAACGGGTCATTTCGACAACGTCTACCAGTATCCACTGAGCTCCACACAGGAAGGTCACTGTCTCTTTGTTTCTTTTGTTTTGTAATGACATTTGCATTCTTGACTCCATTTAGTATCTTGTGCATTCTGAATAGGGCAAGCTCTTTATTTTAGAGCCTCTGTGCTCGAGAATCCCTAAGGTTAGTCCCATTTTAAAACATGTAATGACCCCATGATCATCCCTTGCCCAGAGGCCACTTCCAAAATGACTCAGAAATTAGATGCTTGAATTAGTATTAGATCGGACCATGTAAGAATTTTGAAAGGGCAGAAAGGGGAAACAACAAAAAGACACTTGAATCTATTATCATATTTATTTTTATCTTAATGGCATGCCTATAAGCATGTAGAAAAATATTATCCATCTTATGTTGAAAGAAACTGAGGGCCTTTTTACTAATCATTACGATTAGTAATATTTACCATTCCCCATGTGGAAGGGAGCACAATGTACTAGTTGGTGGCACTAAGTGTAGAAGCAGATGTTCTAGTTTAACAAGTTTCCAACAGCTTGAATCACAGGATGTACATGCATGACTGTCCCACGCTGCCCGATGTACCACTGGTGGTTTTTACCTGTACTACTGGTGGTTCAGAGCTGCCTGGCAGGGAGATATATGAATTACAGCCCCGTGGTGAACATGCTAAATCCAGGCCTTTCCATTTACAGTCTAACTTTATGTTACCTAATCATTCTGTGCCTCAGTTTCCTCACCTATGAAATCTGTAATAACAGTACTACTACATAGGGTTGTTTTGCAAATAAATACATGTTAAGTGCTTAAAACAGTGTCTGGTGCATAATAAGACCTATACAGTGCTACCTTGGTTCACAAACTCAATTCTTTCCACCATCTTGATCACAAACCAAGTTGGAGTAACTAAGAACCAAATCAAATTCAATGGGCAGGTTTAATGCTGACCTTGCGGAGAACCTTGATTCAGTTCTCATCCAGTTAGGTTTGTAGCCAGAATCGTGGAGAGAATTGAATTCCCGAACTGAAGTACTATAAGGGTTTATTGTTGCTATGATGATGATGATCTGATGATGATGATGAACACAATTTATTGAGTTCGTCTAATGTTAATTATTTCACTCACCTTATTTTTTTCATCATCACAAAATATTGCAGTAATTAAGAGATAAGCTGAGAAATCAGACAGACCAACTTTGAATCTGAGCCTGGCTGCTCGTGAGCTAGGTCACCCTGGACACTCATTTAACATTTTCCAAGATTTAGTTTCCTCATGGCCTTGTCCAGTGACCCATGTAACCCATTTAGCATAGCACCTGGTGTGCAGTGTTCTGTTAATGCAAGCTCTTATGATCTGAGACCCAGTAAAGGAAGTACAGTTATATCCATTTTTGCAGATATGACTTGGTTAAGTCACTTACTGGTACAGAGTCTCAACGGCTGATGTGTATTGGAACCTGGGCCAAAAGCAAAGTGAGTTATCTGGGACCTAGTGCTCTGGTCAGCCCAGTTTATGCTGAACTCCCAGCCTCTGGGATAATTTTGTTATTCAGTCAGCTCTTCAGATGACTCAAGAGTACCTAGGGTAGTCTAACTCCTAGAAACAGAAAGAAAAATAGTTGCCAGGCGCCAAAGGAGGGGGAAATGAGAAGTTGTTTAATGGGTACAGAGTTTCAGTTTTATACTGGAAATTGGCAAATATACCTAACACTACTCTGCTATACTCTTAAACATGGTTTAAAGTACTAAATGCAATGTTACGGGTATTTTACCACAATCAAAAAAATTCTTTTAAAACAGATGGGAATAGTAGATACACAGCCTGCACGATAGATAATGGCATCCTTGTACAATGGCACACGCTGCTGATGGATTACTGCACACTTCCACGTGGAGCCCAGACCTTTATAATCTATAGTGAGGGCGAGAACAGCATGAGAAAAGATGGAGAAAAAGTAAAATGATAAAGCTTATGTGCACTTCTGTTTGGAGAGGGATGACAGGATGAAAATAGGGGGGAAACAAAGGAGCTGGTCCTCTGAAGATGGAACAGAGTGGTAAGGAGGGGGAAAAAAGGCACACTAAACAGTACAGTTAGCCTCAACTACATTATGCATTATCCTTTAAAATACCGCTTACTGAGCAGAAGGTCGAATACTCCTTTTCTGTTATATTACAAAAATCGGGCTACAAGGGGCCTAACTGGCTGCACAAGCAGCATGGTCTACGGGCAAGAGTCAGAGTGAGGACTCAGAGACCGGGGTGCAAAGTCTACCTCTGCCCCAGGGCCCCCACCCCTGGCCTGGGATTCTGCTCCAGCTGCTGCTGAGCTGAGCACCGCTCCACTGCACGGATGCCATCAGCTCCTGCTGTCGGCAGACCAGGACTGGCCCAGAGAGAGTAAGTTGTAACAGCCAGGCTGAGAGCTGTTGGTGATGCGAGCACTTCGTGAAGGGCCTGATGAGCCAAGGCTTTCCAGAGATGCTCGCCTGACACGTGGCTAGACTCATGGACTAGGTTTCCATCTTCAAGGGGCCCATTTTGTGAAAAAGAGACAAACCCAACACTTTTAAATAAGTCACATCCTCTCAAGATGGCCTTCCCCTCCTTTGTTCACAAACCCTTTTGTCTTTTAGAACCTGAGGAGACAAACGTTGTATTATTCTCTTCAATATTTGGATTCCCCGTCCTGGCCCAGCAAAGCCAAAAATCTATGAGGAAGTAAGTACGCGGTCCAAACTCAGGGTGTGGGGAGAATTTATCTGCTTAGAGGAGGTTGGGTTGTTCCCAAAATAATCATTACTACAAAGGCAAATCAATGCTTGATTTACTCCCTGCTTTTGCGCTAATTAGCAGGGGAGGGGTGGGGAGGAGAAGTAAACCGCAGCCAGCAGCTGTGAAGATTTGTTATGTTAATTAACAACGTGATTAGACAGGAAAACTGGAGTCAGGTCTGAGCTGTTCCAGGTTGCCAGCCCGGTCCTGAAATACCCCGGGAATAGGAGAGGCGAGCCACTGACCACTCCAGTCGGGAGACTGCCACTCCTGCCCCAACCCTGGAGCCAGCGGACAAGCAGGCGCCCCTCACATCTCTCCAGGTGAACACCAAGAAGTGGTTCCCGCCCCACCCAGGGACCTACTTGGTACCTGGGAACGAAAATTGCCTGGAGGGGACTCTCCGTCACCACCTGGATCATTCACTAGCTCGAGCCAGCCCCAGAAAGCTTCCCCGTGGCATCCCTCTTGTATTTCACGTCACCTTTAAGTGTAGGTTTCTAAGAGAGAATAAAGGGTTAGGAAGCAGAGCACCAAGGAGAAATCAGCAGCAGAGTTGAGAGTCAAAGATAAAGAATAATGGAGCTCTATTATGAGTGAAGTAACTCTGCTTTTAAAAGTGAGGTTGCAAGTCTGGGCAGCTGTTAAGTGCACTCAAAAACAGCTTGATGTGCTTGGTTTAAACTTCTTCATTTTTTCCTGTGCCCAAAGACGTCAAGTTGCCGATATACCTGCCTTCTCGGGGCTGTGAAGGCAATTCGTCTGCTTGCCTCCTTCCCTGGTGTCTGGGGAAAGTTGTGACTGGCTGGGCAAATGCTGCTGTGCCAAATGTCCATGCTGAGCCCTGGCTAGAGGCCCTGTGGGCCCCCATGGTTGCCTCTCTTGCTCCCTGGAAATTGTCCTTTCAAATGCAGACAGCTCCAGGAAACACTGGGGGAAAGACACACGACTGGAATCTTGAATCATCGTGGCTGGAAAGCTCCTGAAATGGCCTATGATCTTCTGAAGTGTCACTGCAGGGGTGATGAAGCAGCTAAACGGGAGCAGTGACATACAGAGGCACGGATGGCCAGAAACAGCCAGGCGTGACACCCCTTCTCTGTGCTCCCATGCACTGATTCTTTCTGCCCTGGGCACTGTGGTTTGCTTGGGAAGCTCCATGTCTGCCTCTCGTCAGCTCCCACAATCTTGAAGGGGAGAGTCATTTATTCTTTGGGCACACATTGATTGAGGCCCCGCTGTATGCCAGAGACAGGACTAAGTTCCAGGGTCCTAGTACTGGGAAGTAACTGTGTAGCAGGAAGAGCAAACCCACCAGCCAAAAGTCACCTGTAATAGTCGCAGTGTAACAGGTGGACATGAGACCCAGGAAAGGAAGCAGAGCTGTTGTGTTGAGCTGGAAAAGCACCGTGAGCCCCTCTCATGAGAAGGAGTGTCCCCATGTCTCCCGCGTCTCTTTGGGACCTAGGGAGACACTCCCAGGACTTCAGCCCCTTCCTGCCTGCCCTCTGGCTGCTCAGGACTCCTGGCTCTGCCTCCCGGAATGCCTTCTTGTTCCTTCCCACCTTCCTTCAAAACTTGCTCACCTCATTGGGATGAAGTTCTGAAACTAGACGGTAATGATTGTACAACTCAGTAAACGTATGGAAAAATCATTGAACTTTACATTTAAAATGGGTGAACTATAGAGTGTGTAAAGGATACCAGCTCAACAGAGTTGTTTTTAAAACTTCCCCAATATTTTTATTCTATGACACATAGGGAGAAAAAAAAAAATCGTGGCTTTCATGTCACACCCTGGGGTAAACCAAAGGAAATTTGAAGTTTAATGAGAGAAAAACAAATCATTATACTGTACTTGTATCGTTATAATAAGAAGAACAAAATACAAAAGTTTCAGAAAGTTTTTAAATGCTGAACCTATATAGACACAGGAACCAGGAAGGAAGCAGAGCGGCTGTGAATTTCTCAAATAAAGTATTTTCAAATATTTACGTGGAAAAACTTGAATCTGTGTCCATGAACATACGTTTTACAACCACTCCCCAAAAGGATAATGCACTCATTCTCTTGGAGCTTGCAGTTTGGAATAGTTAAGTAATCGGTGAACAGTATTTTATAATGACAGTCCCTTCAAATTTTGATGGTCTCCCACAATGAGACGCCTCATTCAGACAAGGACATAATACAAATTTTAAATCAGTTTTATAACTCTTCAAAGGTCTTAATTAAAATCACACTGCAATAATTTAACAACATTTCTTTCATTGACAAGTAATATCGGCATTTTTGTGACAATGTAGATTTCAAATCCAATCAAATTTTCCATGCCACATATTTTAATATAATGGCGACATGTCCAGGTGATAAATGAATTATTAGAACACTCAGCTGACATACAGCTGGTTTGGATACCTCTAAAAGACCGAGGCCATAAGGAGAAACGTGAGATTGTGGGTGCAGCCTGGGAGCTTCAGAAGTCATTTGGAAAATGGAAGCATTGTTTTTTCATCAGCTGGCCTAAAAACGGAGCCTATTGAAGGGCACCACAGAGGAAAAGGGGGGCTCTTGGAGAGAGCCAGGACCTAGATGGCATAAGGTCAGGGATCCCTGAAGAACATCCCTCTGGAAGAAAAGGGTTCCTCTGCCTCTGACTTGGGAGCAAAATTTTTCTTGTTAGGATGATAACGAGACCCAAGGAGCCAAGAGCCACCCAACTAGTCAACAGGTGCAACAGATGGGGACAGCTGGCCTGTAGCAATGTTCCTTCTTTATTCATGTGCCAACGTTTTCTGGACAACTGCTATGTGCCGAGCCCACGGACAGCTGAGACCCAGCTCTTTCCCCTTAGGATTTCACAGTAAAGGGGAACGTGTGAGTTATCAAATCATCACCAAGCCTGGCCATTGCAGAATGCAGCAGGAAGCCACAGAAAGAGCACCCAGCAGGCCTTCAAGTGCCAAGGGAAGATTTCTTAAGGAAGACACCTCTCGGCCAAGATGTAAGGAAGGGGAGGAGTCAGGAAAAAAGGAGCAAAGAAATGGTCCAGGAAACTGCCCAGGGACAAAGTGGAGCATGGGCATTTGAGAACTGAAGGACTGACTTTGAATGGACAGTCAAAAGCAAGTTATAAAAAGGTAGGAGGCAGTGGCAAAGAGAATAGGGAGAAACCTGAAGGTACTTGTCACCTGGGTTAAGAGTACTAGGGTCTGTCTGAATTTTTTCCCAGTCTTTGAAATAAAGACATCAAGCTAAAGGAAAAAGCTTTAGGACACAGAAATCCTGAATCTACAGAGAAACATAAAGGTCTCAGGACATTCAGATGGTGCTTAAAGTTGATAGATAAAGAAAAGTGCCCCAAAGATCAAGCCTTCACAAACAGCGCTAATTATAGTTAGTGATCAGCTGTCCTGGTCCTTCCCTTTCTTTGCAGGATTTTAGAGAAATTATAGAGATAGAGATTAATTATAGAGACAGAGAGAAATTATATGAGTGCGCTGGGAGTCTCACATGCCATCCCACCTGTCACTGTGGCTTGGGTTATGCAAATTCAAGTGTTATCTGGAAAGAGAGTATAGTTTCTGTGCCCTTTTTCCTATTTTTTTTTCAGAACCACCATTAAGTTTGCTAGAATTGTAGAGACTTGAGCTACTAAAGGCAAAGGACCCTGTACATGTCAGTTTGACAGGAAGACGGAGGTCTGGGGATGCCTCTGAAGTTGCCAGACCCAAATAAAGCCAGAATATTAATAGAACAGGGATCAGGGACAATCTCCAAGAGAATTCCAGAGAAGTTTGACTTGAGAGATGCAGAGAAAGGAAGAGATGCCTAGATACATTTCCCCAAATTCATTATTTTGCTAGGATTCCAGAGTCTGGCCTTTTAAATAAACCACAGGCTGTGTGCAAGGACCTTAGGAAAATCTCCTGGGCCTCATTGTTCTATGAGGTGATTTTAGGTCAATCGCCCATCTGGTAACAGCTAACACTCCAGATTTGAGAGACAAACTTGGGCCCTTTACTTCTGCTGACTGTGTCCAGGGCAGGCCTGTTTTAAAGCCTCCCTCCCCTGGTGCAACTCCATAGAGCAGCAGGCCTTGTTTCAACATCCAGCTTTTGATTTGCTCTCCTACAGGCACATCCTAAGAGGATTCACCTCAAGCGCAACCCTGAATGGGCTACAGGTTGCAAGTCCAAAAAAAAGAGTGCAAAATCAATACACCAGCCCATAAACTCTCATTCTCTTGCCTCTCCACACAGCTCTAAAGATGAGCAGCTAATTCTATTGATATGGAATGTGCTCCAGAGAAAGAATTTTTAATAACTTTTTTCCTGATTCCAAGAATTCTATGACTTGCCCTTCTGGAAATTAAACATCCTTTTTAAAAAATCAGAAAATACAGAATAAAATTATAAAAAAAGAATTCAGACATTGATTATCCTGCCACCCAGAGAAACACTGTTATGGTATTAGTATATGTGTTTCCGATTCTTTTATTAAAGCCTGGTTGATATAATTTTAATGATATTATATAAATTATTAATGAATGATATGTTACATAATTTAGTCATGTACATTATTATAAATTTAATATATCATTTGTTCATGAATTTAAATTCTTTATATTGTTAGGTTTTTATATAATATTACAATGTAAGGATATGTTGATATGCTGAAATCTATTTGATTAGTGCTGCAATAAATAACATTTTACTCACAGCTTGACCCAAATATCAGATCATTCCTCTAGGTATATTCCCCAAATTTAAGATTACAAGTTCAAATGGTATGAACACTTTTAAGGCAATATATTAAGTGTCAAACTGTCCTCAGGGAAAGTTATATCCATCAAGCTTTCCCAGCTGATGGTAGAATTTAACTTTTACTCTCTGTATCAAACAATGAACCACTTCCCAGATGAGCTGCGGTATCTGAGATTGGAAGGAAGGTTGCACCTTATAGGAATGTGAGATCCACACAATTAATTCCTCCATTGGGAAAGCAGATCTGCAGTGTAAGTAGGTGGAGGACTGTACATGGCATGTGCCTTTCATCACCATCCTCCCTTGATCCTGTTTCTGGTACTAGTTGTCTAGGAATCCATCCAAGTGGTGTTTTCCCCTACCACCAAATATGTGATAGTTTTTAAGCACTAATTCTCTGACACCACCTGAGTGTCCAACAGTTCAATTTAATTCTAACACTATCTGCAGTTAGCACAGATCTCACGGGTTGAGGGCTTAGTCCCATAAGACTGCTCCCCCCACTTTCAGAAGGACACGATAAGTCAAAGTCACCTGTACTGCTGACTGAACTGCTATAAATGTAGAAGTTCCATTATCTACTCCTCAGTTTCAAAAATTCATGAGAACAACTTGCAGATGTCAGGAAACTTCTTCGTTTACTAATGCTAGTTTATTGTGAAAGGTACAACTCAGGAACAGCCAGATAGGAGAGATGCACAAGGCAAAATATTAAAGAAAGGGAGGAGCAGAGTTTTATCCCCTCTGGACATGCCACCCTCCCCCACCTCAAGGTGTTCACCACTCCTGAAGCTCCTCAAACCCCATCATGTAGGGCTTTTTATGAAAATTTCATTATGGAGGCAAGCTTGATAAAACCACTGGCCATTTGTGATTGAACTCAATCTCTAGCCCTCCTCCCCCAGCCTCCAGGGACCGAAAGTTCCAAACCTCTGATCATGGTTTGATTCCTCTAGTGACCAGTCCCCATCTCAAAGTTATCTAGGGCCCCAACAGTGAACTCATTAGTATACAAAACACACAAATTCCAAGAGTCCCAGGAGCTCTGTGCCAGGAAATGGGAAAAAAGATCAAAGGTTTATTTTGTATTACACCACATTTTCTGTTTTTATAGTTGATATGGAGTGCTACTCACTCCCAATTCCAAGGGTGGAGCATAAAGCCCAGGCTCAAGCCAACCAGTATATCAGATCACTAGTCTAGTTATAGAGATTATCCTAGGATGACTCCATCACACCCAGTAAGACATAATGAGACTTCAGATAACAGATTTTTGTGTTTTCCCATGAGATACGAAGTTTAAATGATGAAAATCTGGGACTGTTGTAGACTCTTGCTATCACAAGAAAGAACATAAAATAAATCATTATGAAAGAGAAGAACCAAGTGACAATGAGTCAGAAAGCACAAATGAGTCTCTAATCAAGCCATATCCAAGGCAGACCACACCTGGGCTATTCAGTCGCATGAGAATGCTCGTTTTGCTTTGGCCAGTTTGGGTCAAATTTCAGTAGTAAAATTAAAAACCTTTAACCAGTACAAAGCATCCATGGGTGTTGAAAATCTTAGAAAGAAGTGTCCGGATCAGAAAGCAGAACACATGACAAAGTGAAAACCAAGGGTTTACTCCAGAAATAAGGCCCACAGGATGGGGGCTGGGAAAGCACACCTAAAGGTATGCCAGCCTGTTACTGGGGTTTGGGGTTCTGGAGTCTCTTTCTAAAGGTGGTTTCTAGGTTCTTTTTGTCCTGAGCAAAGAATTGTTCAAGAGGAGCACAAATGGCAGCAAGGTTTTACATTTATTAAAGGCAGGAAAAAAACATGTTCTGCAGATTGAGTTTAAGCCAAGTAAAAATTTAAAAAAAGTACACTGTACAGTGTGAGGGTAGAATACTTTGCAAGAGAGAACACATTGGCCAAGAGCTCAACATGGACTGTCTTTCTTGTATCACCCACTGCTTAGGCTGACGTCAGGTCCAGGCCATCCTATGGAAAACGTCCTCAAAGTCTCATGAAAAGTCTACATGTGGGGCTTGGGAACTGTTCTGCACATGTGTCCTGGGATTTTGCAATTAACAGGTCATACTTATGTACCCAGCCATCTTTGCGACATCCTAGTCTCTGCCTTAAGCCTATGTCTTCGCACACGGGAGAGGCAGAGTTGGCAAAAGGAGGGAGGTCTATTATCCTGAAATCACGGGGTCTACAGTTCAAGACCTGGAATGTTGAAAAGAAAGGCAGCAGTTAAGCTCCAAAGCAAGAGAGATCAGAGGTGTCAAGTGTGTGCCCAAGGTCGAGTTTGGAAAGAAAATCCAAACAAGAGCCCAGAATTTCTGAACTATCTTTGCTCTGCCTCCTACATCACTGGGGCCAGAATTGGGGCCAGAAAAAGTGTGGCACTGCAGTGATTTGCAGGGAATATTGATGCTAACATTCTATATTTTTAATCCTGATCCTCTCTGAAAGTCAAGATTCTCAGGCCTCTCCCAGGGTAAGCTT
The DNA here is from genome assembly GCA_004026905.1 of Hystrix cristata. NCBI lineage: Eukaryota > Metazoa > Chordata > Mammalia > Rodentia > Hystricidae > Hystrix > Hystrix cristata. The sequence goes on from PVJO010028168.1 coordinate 17,764, forward strand.
TAAAGGCCCTCCTTGTGAAGGTGGAGGCATGTTGAACAGGTGGGCAGACTAATAAGTGTGGGAACATTAATCCTTAGTCCCATGCTAGACCGAAAGCCCCTTGATGTCTAACACTGTGCTTTGTTCAGTGCAGTCACTAGCTGAAGAGGCGGAGGCAGGAGGAGCCAAGCAAGTGCCCATTTCTGCAGATTTGGCCTAGGAGGAGAAAGGACTCACAAGCACAGCATTAGTAGCAGGAGAGGACTGAACTTCAGGGGACTCTATGGCATAGCAAGCAACCAGCATGGGTAGAAGGCTCACAAGTGTGTAGGAAGGGGAAAGGGATTAAAAAAGAATTGAGCTGTATTATGTACATATACCTACTCCCTAAAATGAATATAAACTTCATTTATCCCAAATACGTACTAACAACAACAACAACAACAAAGGATCACTTGGATATTTTCACTCTAAGAGATTCTGATTTATTTGCACTGGAAAGGGACCCAAGAGTTGGTATATTTTTAACATTCCCAGGCAAGTCTGATACAGACATAGGGTTTAAAAAACAACTGTTTTAAAGTACCCAAACAAATTATGGGGAAGTGAACAGTCTGCAACAAATGGTACTGAGACAACCATACATATACATGTAAAAGATTGAAATTTAGTCCTTTCCTCACACTACTTAAAAATTAACTCAATATGGATCACAGATCTAAATGCAAGTATATCCAGAAGAATTAAAATCATCATATCACAGTGATATATGCACAACCATGTTCATAGCAGCACAATTTGTAATAGCTAAGTCTT
>PVJO010028169.1:0-18554 GCA_004026905.1 Hystrix cristata
CTTCCTATTGTCCATCTTTTGTTTTGCTTTTTAAATTATTTGTACATTGAGTTTCTTGTAGCAGTTGTTCTGCAGAGGCCCTGAGTGCCGCTCTCAGGAAAGAATGAATTCCTGGGGTCAGCCTCCTCTTGGCACGCCTGCTCGGGTCCTTGAGCAAGGGAGCCATCTGCCTCAGTGTCCCTTCACCAGACCGGACAGTTGCAAAGATCTGTATAGGTAACGTAGGTACAGCAATTAGTAAGTGCTGGCTGTGTAGTAAATACCATTATTGCTAAACCGAAAGGCAGGGAAGGATTCAGAGCTTGACACGTTCTCAGTGGACCCCAGAGACTGTGGAAAAAGTGCTGTTCCCAGGCCACGAACTCCAAGGATTCCCTTTTGAGAATCTTGGTGCTGAAGGAGACCAGTTCAAGGAGTTACAGGCACCAAAGAGACCCGGCAATATCCGTTTGTCTGCTGAGAGACTTAGAAGATGTAGAAGGCTGCTGGCCTGAACAGAACTTAGTTAGACCCAGACTTGTGAAGTTGCAGGCTAACCCAGCGGCTTGATAGGAGGTGAACTGCTGTAAAAGTCACCAAGAAGGTAATGTGATTAACATAAAGAAAACAAACTCTTCCCTTTTGACTCTTAAATCTGCATTACCTGGCTCTAAGGTACCCGCCCATAAGTTTGCCCTCTGCCAAAAGAACAAAGGTCACAGGGCTGAGGGAAAAAAAAAAAAAAAAAAAATCTAGGCAGACGTGACAGACAAGCCCAAGAGCCAATCAGACTCCAAGGGCCGACCCAAGGGAAAAACCTCAATAAAAAGGGGCTACAGCAAAGGGCCCAGGAGTATTTCACTTTCGTCGCTTTCGAATGCTCCCTACTGGTCGAGTAGCTATCTATCATCTCCCTTTCCCCCTTTTCATCACTTTTAAATAAATTGTCCTCAAAATAAGTTGTCTTCTCTTAATTTAAAAAAATAAAGTCAGCAGGAATCACAGTCAGCAGGAATCCTCTTTCACCAGAATTATTTAGTAGTGTAGAAGTTTAATATCCTCATCATTATCGTCAAATGGGAAGAAGAAACAGTAAAATTACAAAACAGAAGCAAGATAATTTACTAATAATATTTTACAATGGGGAATTGATGATTAACTATTTGAGTTAATAGTTTAGAATATGAACTAAATATAACTATATTGCAAAATAAATGATCTTTAAAGATATATATTATTAATAATGTCTCATAGTGTATAACAACAAAAGAGAATTCATAGATATTAGCAGGAAAAATGTTAAAGTAGATCACTTAAAAATATATATATATATATAACATCCCTAATCCAAAATCCAGAGAGCTTCAGAATCTGAAACATTTTGAGTGATGAAATGATGTCACAAGTGAAAAACTCCATGCTGGCCTGGCCGTGTGGGTCACCAAAGGCGGATGTAACCACTGCTGGGCTATACACCTAAGATGTATGTGAAACCTAGATGCATTTCCTGTCTAGACTTGGGTTCCCTCTCCGGGTATCTCATATATGTGCAGATATTAAAAAATCTGAAAAAAGTCCAAAATTTGAAACACTTTTGGTTCCAAGCATTGTAGATGAGAGATACCCTGTTTTAAGTATGCAGATAGGCTTTTTCTCAAGGACGCTCGAAAAGCAACGCTAATAATTGGAGGTATATACCATGTTTATGGATATAATGGCTCTGTTTCATGTGGATTCTCCCTAAATGAATTCATAAATGAAATTCTAATTTCAAAGGGCTTTCAGAAGTATGTGTGACAAGTTCTTAGTAGGATAAAGACATCATTTACAGTTAGTCATTTAGTGAAAGAATGATTTATCCAGAAAATAATAGTTGAATTATATATATATATTTGTTTTGGGTTTTTTTTTTTTGGTGCTGGGAATTGAACTCAGGGCCTTGTGCTTGTGAGGCAAGCACTCTAACCTCTGAGCTAAATCCCCAGCCCAATAGTTGAATTATAAAAATCATGAAGCCCAATTTTATTATGGTGAGGGAATCTTTAAAGATAGAAACCAAAGGGAGTAAATGGTAGATTTGTCATCAAATCTCCTTTTTTTCAAAGAAATAAAATTTCAGAGAATCACAGTATAGCTTATAAAAGTCAAGTGACTAAATTAAATATCTGTAACTTTGATCTAGAAAGAATAACTGTTTTGTAGCTATCAGTATCTACAAATCAAAATGAATTTTTAAATTAAAAAATGTAAATATTACTTTGAAAATAAAGCAGTGTTAATTATAAGCTTGTAATGAGATGTATCTGGTGATATAAGAAAATTGAATGGTGTTTTCTGGATTCATCTTAATATGTTTTTTGTATTTGGGCAGAAAGCAGACTGTTGATTTTCAAATGAGATTGATGTTATCGTTAGCTTTCCCCCACTCTTATCCTTTCTTTTTTCTTTCCTTTACTTCCTGCTCTTTATATTTGTTTAAAAGCAGGAGTTAGGATTTATCATATAAATTTGTAGAGTGCAGTAATTTATAAAAAGGTGCAGTTCACTCATTACCGTATTTCCACATCATCTGTCTTCCCAGGCTGCCCTGTCTGTTCTAAGCTGTTCTTACCAATTGATTCTCTTCTCTTGATTGTGTTTGTGGTAGTTTCTGTCTAATGGTTCCTCTGTGGTATTTGGTACATAATAGGGCCTCATAGGTTTTGCGGAGTGAGTGAGTGAGTTACTGGATGGGAACTGCAGATGGACATCTGATTCTGTGATGATACGATCTGCTGACATTTTAAGCTTAGCCCCCGGCTTCTTTCAGGAGTCAATACTCTTTCCCCAGTTGCTGATTGGTCCAATATTTCCACATCCCAAGTTCTGGCAGGCTTGTCTTTGAACTGTGCCTCTATAAGTTGAAAATGTTTCTTTATGCTAAATTGCTAATTTAAATTTCTTTTTTCTTCCAGCTGCCTTTGCGGCTGTGTTGCACTGGTAAGATTGTTTTTCCTCCAATGTTATATTTTATGCAAATGTTTATAACTTGCCAAAACTATTTCCCATATGTTTAAAGGAATAATTTTAGCGTGGTAAGTGTGGATTTATATTACATGGAACACTATAGTCTGAAAAAGTAGTTAATCAGGGTTAGAATAATATAATTTTTAATGAAAAATAGATCTATTATTAAGACTTTATGTGAAACTACTTCAGTTAACATAGTGTTCATGTTGAGAGGAAGATTAATTTTTTTTAATATTCTGGATGGAGAGACATGAATTTCATTAGTCAGATATTTCTGAAATGGTAACACCATGGCATTTACAGTTTAAGTTATATTTTCATTGTATTTTACTTAAAATATCATTGTTCTGGCTTGTTTTAATTTTAAAATCTCATTTGAGCATTTTTGTATGGAGAGAAATTTTAATAAAAATGTAAGCCATAACGAGTAGAAAACAAATACAGATTCTATTGTACCAGTTTTATTACAAAATTATTTACAAATTAATGGATTTTTTATTTTTGCTCTTAGAGTTACTTTTCCAAATAATACATGGTGTAAGTTTCAGTGCTGTCGCTTTGTCTGTTTTTCCCAGGAGCCATATAACACACCTCTTCGAAAACGACCGTCATTTTTCTCACCTCTCTACACTGGAAAGGGAGATGGCTTTTCGCACGGAAATGGTTAGTTCCCAGATAGTATTTTACCGCAGTACTTTAAGGAAGCTACGAAACTTAAGCTTTTTATCATGGAAGATTTTAGAAAGGTGTTCGGAGGTGGGAAGGCTGGACAGCTCGCCCCTGCCCCTTCCGAGCTGAGCAGCGGGCAGCAGCAGAGCTGTCTGCAGCTTCACGCACCCGTCTCTCCCTGGGAGCTGGGATGCCAGGTCATTTGCACGTGTGCGTGCTCTCACCCGTGTCTCGGAAAACAAGACTTTGTTTTTTGTTAACCACTGTCCCAGCGTCACACTTGGAAACAGTGAGCAGTTTCTTAGGATCACCAAATACAAATCAGTGCATACATGAACCTGCTGGTACATTTTGAAAATCATGTGATCGAATCAGGATCCAAACAGCGTCTACACATTGCATTTAGTTGATATATCTCTTAAGTCTGATCTATAAATTCCTTTTCTTTTTCTGTTCTTTTTTTGTTGTTTTGTTTTTCTGCCATCTATTCATTGAGGAACCCAGGACATTTGTCTTACAGAATTTTCTATACTAATTCATGTTGTTTTTTAAGGAAGTTTTTCTTTTGGTCTTTTTTTTTTTGGTAGTTGAGGTTGAACCCAGGACCTTCACCCTGAGCTGCATCCCCAGCCCTTTTCTGTAGTATTTGGGTTTGAAGCAAGGTCTCCTTAAGTCACTGAGTGACTGGGGCTGGGCTCGAACTTGTGATCTTCCTGGCTCAGGCTTTCAGACGGCTGGGAGTAGGGGTGTGACCACCCTGCCTGGCAGGTCCCGTGACGTCTTTTTGCTGAGATCGGCACCCCAGGCCCAGTCCTGTCTTCCCTAGGTGCTGAGTGAGGGCAGTGGCTTTGGGAAGTGTCTGCTGGGCTCTCCTCAGAGCTTGGCTGCCAGGGGTTGCATCGGGATTGCTAGCTGGTCATTATCTACTCTGTTATTTTCTGCCCTTTTTGACGGTAATTCTCTAAAGAAGGACTTTCCCATAGGACCTGTTTGGTCAGAGGGTAAAGACAGGAGCATGCACGATTCTCTTTGTTTACCACTTTCTAAAAACACAAGTTGGTTTTCTAGTCAGGCCCGGTGAGCTCCTTCTCCGGGACCTCATTCTGATCCCGTGGATTTTAGCCTGTGTTGCTAACGCTGCCTTCTGTGGTTCCTAGAGCCCTTTTCGGCGGCCTCCGGGGTGCTCTGCGCCTCTGACCTGCAAGTCCCCCGGGACCCTCCTCCAGGCCTGCATCCACCTGGCTGCTCGGTGGTCAGAGGGATTGGGAGGTTGCGGTCCGCCGACGCCCGCTGCTCTGAGTCAGCCATCGTACTGAGGCCTTTTGGGGAGTGGAGTTAGGAAGCAACTTCTCAATACAGAAAACAAATCATGAATTTATATTTACCTTTTAAAACTTGAATTTAGGATTTTTATAAAATTTATATCTTTTAGTCTGGAGAATCTTGGTTTCATATTACTTGTTAGGGATAAAAATGCCAGAATGAGTATTAAAAATCAAATTACAGAAACTAATTTAAGATTTCCTTGTGGGGTTTTTTTGTTGTTAAGATATATTCTATTGGGGTTGTGTAGTAAAGTTGCTCTATCTTAAGGTCACTTGAAATCTTCTTCCAACTTGGTGAGTAGCTGCTTGGCTTTTTTGGTTTGTTTTGGTTTGGTTTTTTGAGACAGTGTCTCACAGTGTAGTTCAGGCTGACCTCGAACTCATGGTAAGCCTCCTGCTTCAACTTCAGATTACAGGTGTATACCACCATGCCCATCTTACTTTATTATATTTTTATTTCGATATTTAATAACTTAAATTTTTTTGCTTTATTATTAAATATGACATTTATATGCCTACAAAATCAAACCTGCAAAACAGGGTAAGTCTGGCAGTTTCCCAGGGATGCTATAACAAAGCACACCAAAATAGGAGGCCAAAGAGAGCAGAGATTAATTTTCTTGCAGCTTGGAGAGTCAGAATTGAAAATCACGGTTTTGGTGTAGGCGATGTCCCCTCACTTGCCTCCTCCCAGTGTTGCCCGGTGAAGGCCATCGCAGAATCCTCGGCTGGTGTCGCTCGCACCTCTGCCCATTGTCACTCCATCCTGTTCCCGTGTGCCTGCTCTTCTTACAGGAGGCTGGCTGTGCTGGACATGACATCTGCCTTCAGCTAGTGTACCCCATCTCACCTCAGTTACATCTGTAAGGACCCTCTTTCCACTTGATCTTAGCCAAAAGGCCTTGAAGTGATAGGACTCTCTTTCCAACTCAGGTCAAGTTCACAGATTCTGGTGGACATGAAATTTTGACAGACACAATTCAACTCAAAATGGGGGAAAATATAATTTATAAAATAGTGATATGAGAGCTAAAGCATCGTAGTGACACAGTCTTATTTCAGATATATATCTGGGTAGACAGTCATGTTTGTATTTCTTTTCTTTTTTTGGGTGCTGGGGATTGAATTCAGGGCCTTGTGCTTGCTAGGCAAGTGTTCTACCACTGAGCTAAATCCCCGGCCCCTGTATTTCTGATTCTAAAATTCAATTTAGAGTTTGGTCCAGGCTAGCAGGGCGGTGCCAAGTCCTACTGGATAGAAAGTGGTGCTTGCGTCCTGTGTTTATCTGTCTGTCCTTCCGCTGCCCCTTACACGTGTGTCCTGTGCTGCTCGAGCCTCCGGGTCTTGGGCTGTGTGTTATTCTGCCCTCGCTCCCTTTCCAAAGCAGGATGTTGACAAACAGCAGTCTCTTTGCTTCAGAACAGCACCCCACCCATCCCCGAGTCCCACCGGGTTTTCGTGCTGAGTTGATGGGGAAAGAAATGATCTATACGATTATTTTTGAAAGAAATTTGTATGTAACACATCAATATGTAGCCTTCTCAAGATATTTGCATCTTTGCATATAAATCTGGAGGAAAGATGATTGATGGCATTTTCTGCATTCAAATAAGCAGGAGGAGGTGTTTTCGGCTTGGGAAGATTTCTTGGTTCACGGCAGATTTTAATTCCATAATAAACCATTCTGTTGTTAAGATAGGCTTTTCTAACATTTATATTAGTATGAGTTAATAGAATTTTCTTAGATGAAATAGTACTGAATTTTATGTATATATGCATTCTAAATGTTGACACTGTATTTGAATTTGTTTTGCATTTATTTCAATTAAAACAAGGTTGTTCTAAAATAGGTGCTTTTTTGCAACTTAAAAATTCATCAGTGATCAGAAACCTGTGAAATTAGTTGTAGCTATTACTTGCTTGAGTGCTCTTTTTTTAAAAAAGTGTATTTTAAGTGTTTTTAAGGAGGAATCATAGTTATGCACCTTTTATTATAACTGGGTTAGTTATAATAAATCCTTATTTCAGGGACTGTATTATTCCTACTTCAAGACCATTGTGGAAGCACCCTCGTTTCTGAACGGAGTGTGGATGATTATGCACGATGAACTGACGGAATACCCCCTCGTCATTAACACACTGAAAAGGTTCAACCTGTACCCGGAGGCAAGTCACTTTCTCCCAGTGTGAATTTTTTTTTTTTGTTTTGTTTTTTCAAAACTTTTTTTTGGTATTAAATGCTGATTTTTAAATCTCAGATCTAATTCGACACCTTCAGTTTGGTTTCATGTTTTAAAAGGAAGTCTGTATCTTGGGCAGGGACGTGGAGGCTTTGCGGAGCCTTCAGCTGCGTCTGTCGGAGCTGCTGCGGCTGTGTCGCTCTGTTTAGAAAGCGTGAAGGGAGGGAGCGTCCTCACCTGCCCTCACACCCCGTCTTCTCTCAGCCCTGTTCACAGAGTGGCCTTCTTGGGCAGGTGGGCAGGGGCCGAGGGGGGAAGGCCGTGATGCTAGTCACTTACTTTGGCCTCCCGCTACCTGCCCCGCGCGTTTTTGACACACCCTGGACCTGGTGGAGGCTCCGCCTTGTGGTGTCAGGGGACACCCTGGTGACAGGGCTGAGACTGGTGTGCCGCAAGGCTGCCCTCGGTGGGTGCTCGCTGGGCGAGAGGAGTCGGCCAGACATAACGGAGAGATGGAGGTTACGGACGAGTGGCTCGCCACCACGTTCGGTCCCTCCCAGACGTGCTGGTTTGAGCGCTGAGTGTGGCTGTGGGCACACTGACGTCGCAGGAGCAAGTGCCGCCACAAGGCGCGGAATGTTTTTGTGATGCTTTTGTCATTTAGAATATTTGTGACCATCGTCTGGGTCATCTCTGTCCACTGCTCCTTTCAGCAGCTGTGTGCAGTCTACCCTTGTGTGGCTGTGCGGAGTCCAGCTTTTATGGAAATTCTGATTGTTTTCAGTCTTAAGGATTCTGAGCAAAGCTGCAATAAGCATCCTTAAAGCTAAATCCTTACCCACATCCTTATGGTTTTAAACTAAAAATTTGTTCTTGTGGAACTATTTAGTTCAGCAGAACATATACTTTAATGATTTAGATGTGTTGCTAAAATGTCTTCCGTGTGGGTTACACTAATGGAAATCTTCACTAGCAGTGTTTCTGAAATGTTTATTTGTGTCCTTGCTGGTTTGATAAAGAAACTGTAATTACTCAACATGTTTATTTCATGTATATATTTATTTCAGTGCTATATAAATGTAATGGATTTTCACTTTTAAAAACAGTTACTTGCCCCTGTCTTTTGTGTATATTTCTATCGGAATTTTGTAAGAGCTCATTTATTACTTATAGCATGTTAATGTTACGCTGTACCATTAAAACATTTTCCTTAGTTTCTTGTTTGCTGTTCATCCATACATACGTTTTTGGTAAACAGAGATACTATATCTGAGAATCTTTTAATTTGTATTTCTCTTTCATGCATATATGTAAAAATCTCCATTCTTTATAATCCTAACTAGCTTTTTATATTTGCTTTTTAAATTTATTCAGAATTCATTTTAATAAAGATGTGGGATGGGAATCCAAACTTGTGCTTTTAAAAAACTGATCTTCTGGGCTGGGGATTTAGTTCAAGTGGTAGAGCACTTGCCTGGCAAGCACAAGGCCCTGAGTTCGACCCTCAGCAAACCTCCCCCACAAAAAAGCCTGGTCCACACTGGCAAGCTGTCCATCCTCTCTCCACCAGTCTGGAGTGACTTTATATGCAAAGTCACTGCACTTGTGAACGCCTGGGTGCTCAGCATTACCTAAGGCGGAAGTCCTGGGGGTGGGTGGACTGTGAGACGGAGGTTTGCCTGCAGAAGTGTATGGAGGGGAGGTGCTCTTGGGCTCCACATCTGAAGATGGGTGGGGCAGTGGAGTGAGGCCGGGGGAGAAGCCGAGCTGTGCTGGGCTCAGAGCAGGGGCCCTGCCTGTCCCTGGTGCCTGTTGCTGGGGGGTGCTGTGGAGGTGCCCTGCTGGGCACCGAAGGCCCCGCTGGTCCCCCAGGGAAGTGGGCGCCTCCAGCGGAAGGGTCTTCTGCTCACCACCCGCCTGAGAGTGGCCGTCATCATTCTCCTGAGTCTTCTGTCAGCATTACAGTGTCTTCATTATTTTAAGTAATTCATTTTGGTATTTGTTACGATATAGTTCTGTTGTCTCCTTCAGTTTTTTTCTAAATAAATTTTAGACACTTGGTATTTTGATTAGGATAGCTTAATGCTTATGAATTAATCTGAGGGTGAATTTATATTTTGAAAACTTGGGACTATTCAAGTAGACACAGTATCTCTCTTCCTATCTTCATTTGTGTCCCTTAGTAAAGTTTTGTAGCTTTTGAAAAACAAATCTTACAAATTTCTTACTGTATTTTATTCTGACTGATGGGTGACCAAACTGACCAGTGAAGCGTCTACGTAGCAGCTGATTCTCACTGAACCGGATGCAAAGGGAGCCAGGTGGATGGTAGGAAAGGAAAGTTGAAGCTTACGAAAATGTCTCCAAAGTATCATAGTAATGAAAACTCTTTAGCATAATATCTTTCTTACGATGTGTCTGTTTTCTTAATAATAGGTAATCTTGGCCAGCTGGTACCGGATCTATACCAAGACAATGGACTTCCTCGGTGTCCAAACCAAGATCTGTTGGACGGTTACCAGAGGGGAAGGACTCAGCCCTGTGGAGAGCTGCGAAGGTGCGTGGCTTGCTGCACTGCTCACCCGTTAGCCGCGTGGTGTGAGAAGCTTGCCGGTAACACAGTAAATCTTTGATTGCGCTCCTACTCTGCCAGCCTGAAACTGGGGCTTCTCTGCGTCCCTGGGGTCCCGGGACGCCTGGGCGGGGAGGGAGGACCCACCAAGGGCGCCCTCACTCACCTGCTCCTGGGTGGGGTGGCCGTGCAGCTGAGCTGAGGCCGGCGCTCTGGGGCGGCCGGAGCGGCTTTAGCACGCACCTTGGCCTTGTTTCTGGCAGTCAGGTTTTCCTGCCGTAGCTCCAGACCTCGGGCTGGACACCGTGTGGCCTCAGTCAGGCCTGGTTTCTGCAGGGGCTGGCGTTGCCTCTGCCTTACTGTGCTGTAGCCCCGCCAGGTGCAGAGCCCCGAGGTGAGCCACTGTGGCTGCCTCCTCTTCCCTCTCAGGTTTGCACGTAGGCCGTGTTTCCCCTCGGGAGCCAAGGCCACTGTTTAATTCATCTGGCAGCCATTTTCATAATAAGCACCGTTTAATATAAATTGCCAGACGCATAAAGTCATGTATGGCTAGAACATGTTTTGTTTGTTTTTGAAGGATTGGGAGATCCTGCTTGCTTCTATGTTGCTGTAATTTTTGTTTTGAATGGACTGATGATGGCATTATTCTTCATATATGGCACCTATTTAAGGTAAGGGGACTTTAACATGTGTTTATAAGGTGTGCTGTCATATAGTTAATTAGTTAATAGTTAATCAATAACTTGTCCTTCAGTTTTATACAAATATTTCTAACATGTCTCCTTGTAGTTTTAAAATTATTTTATATTTGCCTAATTTCACCAGTGGTATGGCCAACCACATTGAAAATAGTTTTAGAAACTTAAAGAAAGCATGATGGGGAGACTTGATAAATTTTAAATAATCATAAGCATTTGAGCATAATATGTATTGTGTACATAAAATAAAATGGGAAACACCACTCATTACCAAATGATATGAACGGCCCTCAATTTTCTAATGTTAAAATAGAAGTATTTTATATACAGATAGTTAATATCTGATCTGATTTACTTCTCAGATGAGAAACATTCCTAAAATCAAGAGTGGCAAAATTTTAAGGATTTTTTGTTTGTTCTTTTTTTTTTTCTTTTGACAGTTTATCATACTGTATATTGTTGATCTGTTTGACCTTGAGAATATCTTCAGCCTTTTCTTCCTTGCTGCTCCCTGCTTCTCTGTAGTATGGAAGTATGAGCATGCATGTGTGATTTCCAGCTTGGGATAATGAGTCCCAATCTGCTATTAGCCCATTATCTTCTTTTCCCTGGAAGCACATTTCCTGTTTTGTACTTCAGAAATGTATTGTTTCTAGCTTGAGTGCTTGAGTGTGTAGCGTTACTTGATAATTATTTATCAAACGAGGAAGCTCTTAGATCAATTTAAAATATATTTGCATATAGATTTAAGATATTTTGATGTTAATTATTTCTGACTTAGGTCTAAGAAATTTCATTATTTCCTTGGGGAGAGTGAAATGAAAAGTGCTTGATTAGAGGATGATGTGAAAGATTTTGTTTTTGGAGTGAGACATGCAGAAGAATTGGCAGTCGGGAGAGGAGGCAAGCTTGAGGGACTGCGGGCCAGTGTGGACCAGTCACAGGGAGCCAAAATGAGGGGCACTCCTTTTGCCAAACGCTGCACACATGTCTTACAGACAGTTTTATCACATTTGGGAGATCAGATTTCAGGTAAAAGAAAGTAAAACATGCAACACAGTGTAACTGCTAAATTACTAGACTGTAGTTATGCTACTTTTTAAATTCAAAGACCCTCTTATCGCTTGTTAAAATACACATGCACATTCCCTCCTGTACTGCTTGTTATAAACCTCACATGAAAGGCCGAAGGTGCAGTCTGCTCAAGGGACTAGTGGTTCTGGTTTGATTAGGGGTTCATGGTGTTTTGGGCCTTAACCTGGGCTCTCAGTCTTCAGTCCCACCTGTCCCTGGTAGGCAGTTTTCTCCTATGTGGAATATGCATGTATAGTTACTCAGTCAACATGCAAAGCACACACCAGGCACTATCTTTTTAAAGACTGTGTTTGGGCTCAACAGCAGGTGCATGGGGCACATGTATATGCATAAAAGACATGGAGACAGTAGGAAAGGATTTGTGTTGGAATTCCAGAGGAAAAAGGGATTTGTCTGCTTGGAGGAACACTTGAGGGTGACCTTGGAGAGTTGGATTTGCATAGGTGGAAATAACTTCCAGGGGAAGGCATCCCAGGGAGAGGCAAAGGGGCAAGTCTGGGATGTGGAAAGCAGGTAAGAAGCAGCCGGGCGTGTTCTTGGGGGGTGTTGTGGGTGATGATGGCTGGAATAGTGACTGGACTGGGGGAGGAAAGGCCGGGATGGCAGCCTGATTAGATCTGTTCCAGAGCCCACCGGGGATGTCACACGTGACCAGTAGAGGGGCAGGATTCAGGCTGGACTGTGATCTTACAGGGCCCGCACCTGCCCCAGAGTCAAATGGCCAGAACCCAAGCACAGTGTTTGTTGTACTGCAGGCTTTAGAAGTGAATTGAGTGGGTCGGGTCCAGTGAAGTTTTATACGTGAGAAAAGAACATAAAAGTGAATAATAGAGTATACTATATTCAATAGGTGTCAGAAAAAACTTCAGTTTGTCATATATGTGTGTGCGCGTGCACAGCTGTAGTGTAGAGTCTTACTTCTTGCTGTCGTTTTACTGTTAAAACAACCTGACTACTGCATAGGGCGGTGCAAGGCAGCGACGTGCTTTGGCTGCGGAGTCTTTCCAGACGGATGTCTGGTTCCCCTCAGGGTCCAGGGCCGCCCTCGTGAAGCTGTCCCCACTCCAGGGCTCCGGACCAGTCTGTGGCTGGACCGTGTGGCCTGCGGTGCTCTGCAGTAGCACCACACTCTCCCTCACTGTTCTCGCCTACCTTTGCAGTTTCTAACTTGTTCTTAACCTTAAATTATCTCTTTGCCTTTATGCAAAGGCTTCTTGAGCACAGAGAGGGAGCGCGAACTCCATTTCTCCTACTCTAGTCCCTACTCGATGCAGTCAGCACAGAGGACTTTGGTGACAGTGGTCACGAGGAAGTGTGGGGATTTCGCCCACCAACAACCAACCTTTCCGTTCTGCGGAGGACACCAGCGGGATGTCTTCCCCTTCAGTTCAGTTCTGACCCTGTCGGCCTGAGATCATTCAGATCCCACAGGCTGAGGACTCGTCCCACAATCCCCGCTTTGGGTGGCAGTCCTGAGCCCCAGGCCATTTGTCGTTGTTGCTTTTCACCCTGTTCTCCTGCTGCTGTGGCCCTATGTTGGAGTTCCCATGACCGCCTTCTCTGGTTCAGTCAGTTTGCTAGGGCGGCTCACAGAGCTCCGGGAAACACTTATGACGAAGGACACTGCAAAGGATGCAGAAGGGGAGATGTGTAGGGTGAGGTGTGTGGGAGGGGTGCAGCGCTTCATGCCCTCCTCCAGAGCCCACGCCTCAGGAACCTCTGTATGTTCAGCTCCCAGAGTCCTGGGAACCCAGTCTTTTTATTTTTTTATGGAAGCTTCATCGTGTCACTGTGATTGACAAAATCCCTGGCCCTTTCCCCTCCCAGGAGGTTGGAGTGAGATGAAAAGCCCAGCCTCTAGCCCTGCCCTGGTCATTCCTGAAGCGACCCGGGGGCTGCAGAGCTCTCTTCACTTCGGAGAGCCCCGTGATCTCACGGTATCCTAGCACCTGCATTCAGAGCTATTCCCAGCACCCCGCCCCAATTCCGGGCTAATGGGGTGCTGAGACTCTTCCTTTGCTCCCCGATGACAGAGCTGTAAGTGGCACTGGTTTGCAGATCCTGTGTATATTATGTTGAATAAAATTGCTTATCAGTCTTTTCTACCAGTTTTTTGTATTGCATTTCAATATAAAATTAGGAACATCTATGTTCTCAGCATGAAGTATTTTTAGAGGTTTCATATTACTAGTTCTCACTGTTTCCTTTCTCCTTGGCTGGTTTAGTCACCCTTCTTATTTTATGGGTGGGACAGAGTTGCAGACTTCTTAAAATATGAGTTAAGAATAAAGAGGAGGATAATCTAAAATTATGTGTAGAGCTTTTTAAAGTTATAAATTGTGCTATTTGTTACATAAAAGTTCAAATTTGTCTGGCAGATTAGAAACTTGTAGGGCAGACTAAAGATATATATATTTTTTATCCCAGAAGTCTATTTGTTTTAAAATAATGCAATAATGTAAATTTTCAGAAACCAGATAGCCAGTCCACTTCACCAGAAATGAAGCTAGAAGGGAGAATAGAGAAGAGCTACATGGTGAGTTGGGCTGGGCTGCCGAGCTCTGACTCAGGGTGAAGACATGTGTTTTGCAAACACAACCTACTCACGGCATAATTCTTTTTCTGAAATTCTCAGTATTTTAGTATTTCTTTTAAATAGCCATTGTTATTATTTTTTAAAGCTGTATTGTTAGTGCATAGTTGCAGTTATTTATTTCATAAGATATCCTGGTACTTCCAAGCCACAGATTAATGGTGTCTGGAGGCCAGTGTCTTAAATTTGGAACTTCCCCACAGTTTGGGGGAAGTTACTATATACGTCCTAGGACATGAAATTCTTTGGTTGATAAATACCAGAAGCTTTTGTTTTTGGGCCCGGGGGCAGGTATCAGGCAGGTAAAGTGAACCTTTTATTGGGGGCAGTTTAGTTTTAGTGTTACTGTAGAGTTTGGGGTAACCTCTGTACAGGTCATCTTGCACGGCTGACTAAACAGTGGACTGGATAGCATATCTCATGATTAATATTTTACTCCTAAACTGTGGAGCACTGGTATGTTTTATGGTTAGCTCTCTGGAAAAGATGCACGTGTACATAAAGTGTATTGTACCTTTTACTGATGTGAAGGATGTGTACAGATAATAACGGTTTCTGAAGAGGAGTTTTTCATTCTTTTTGGAGGAGTATGCCAAAAATCTCTGGCTTGAATAAAAGAGGTGTGCAAAACTGGGGTCACAGAGGCTTGAGCAGTCAGGGGAAGCTAAGTGTTGGGGCCTCATGAAAACAAAGTGAGTACTGGAAAGCCCTTCACCCAAGGAGGCTGTTGTGTTAGCCGACTTTGCATTAGATAACACAGCCCGGGGCATTCAGCATGGCAGGAGGAAAGCTTCAGGTTGGCTAAGGCTCTAGAGGTTCCAGGCCATGGTCAAGATGGCCACCGCCCAAGGTATGAGGAGTGGGGTGGGTGGAGCAAGGTGTCCATCTCCAGGTGGCCCAGAAGTGGAAAAGCCAGAGGAAGTGGGGGGGGGTGTCATGTAATCTTCGTGGAGGGCACACCCCAAGGACCCAGAAGTTCCCAAGGTCCCAGCTCCTGAAGGGCCACAGCTTCCCTGTAGTTCCTGGGGTGACCAGGCCTTTGTCACCTAGACCTTTGGGGACATTCAGGGCCTGAATAGTAACATCGTCTTTCAGTCCTGCCCCACCTCCCACTCCGTTTCTTTCCTGTTTCCCTTGCTTTTCTGAGAGAGACGTGTACATGTGTGCATGCATGTGCCCCAGAAGTAGGTGTGTGTGCTCCCACATTGGTTGGTTTTAGTGATTTGACCTGGCTTTGGATTTAGGAAGTAAAAATATTTGGAGGATGAGTATTTCTTTTAGTAGAGAGCAAGTTAGGGCAGTACCTGCCTTGAAGTAGGGAAGTCACTGGAAGGGGCTTTGGTGTGAGGCTGCCCCTCTGCAGGTGTTGGCCTCCACCCGCTCTGGTACGGCTGTTTACAGTCTGTGTCCCGAGGTCTGACATCCTCATTCCTCGCAGCCTGCCTGGGAGCAAATTCGTCCTGCTGGTCTAGCCTTCTTGTCCATACCTCTCTCAGGGCAGTGGCTGCCTGGCAATGCGGTGCTCGTACCCAGTCCATGGCCTCTTTGTCCTGTTGCTCTGGGCCTGTGGCGAGGCAGAGATGTCGCCCCAGAGGAGGATCTGATCTGTTTTACCTCACAGTGGCCGGAAGCAAGAGAGCGACAGCTAGGGCCAGCGTCCTGACACCCCCTGCCGGCGCCCCAGGGACCTAACTTCTCCCACCAGCCCTCACCCAGCAGTGCCCCGGCTGGCGACCAGACCCGGGATAACATGGCCTGGGGGGCACAGAAGATCTCAGCCGTGGCACCACCCTCTTGGAATTCCCTTCGAAGCTCTCATATGTAACTTTGTAAATTCGAGCATTCTGGCTTGGTATTTGGCTGATGATTTGCTGAGTGCCGAAGTTTGGATCCTTGGGGATTTTGAAGGCCTCACCTTTGTCCTGGTTCAGAGCTGCTGTCCAGGCCTCCCTGTTCTACCTGTTGCTCTGAGTCCTGAACCTTCGGATGGGATCTTTCCTCTCCTTCCTGGAAGCCTGGAAGGTTGTAGCATCTTCTCTTTGTTCTGAAGTTCCACGGAAGTGTGTCTTAGTGTGCATCTGCTTCTGTTGATCGTGGACATTTGATGGTTTGGTTCAGTCTTGTAATTTATGTCTTTAGTTTCTCAGAAATTTTCTTGAATTATTTTTTCACTTATTTCATTGCTTTTTTTTCCTAGAACTTTTAGCCTTTTAGTGCTTACATCTTTTTCCAGTTTTAATCATTTTGTGTTACATTTTGCTCCCAGTTTTAATATTTTTTTTCTTATAGTCTAGGAATTTCATCAGTCTTATTTTTCCAATCCTTCTACTACATTTTTCATTTTTGTTATCATGCTTTTAATTTCTGAGAATTATTTGTTCTGTGAATATTTTTGAAAATAGTATTTCTTTGTTGTTTCATGGACCCATATCTCTGAGGTTATGAATGATTTTTTTCCCGTCTTTGGCCATCTTCTGGCTTGCTCTTTGATGTCTGTCCTCACTGTCTGTGTTAGGATGTTCCTCAGATGACTGGCACTCTTAGGCTGCTATGGTCAGGACTGGAGGATGAAGCAAAGCTGTGTTGAGGCCCTGCCTGCTGGGTGAGCGTGTTAATGTTGAATTTTTATATAATCCGAGTGGCAGTATAAAGAGTGACTGTCAGTTCTTTTGTTTGCCTTTTGATTTAAAAGAAAATAAATTGTAACAAATTCCTTTTCAGGTCCTTACAGGGAGTTGAAGTGTTTTATCAGGAAAAGGCCAGGGTCCCTTGAAGAAGTGGTTGGGGAGGGGGAGAAGACCTCAGTGAGCTGAGGACCCACATCTTCTGTCTGAGAAGGAGAGAGTATTTACAAAGCATCCAGGAGAGTGACTGCTTTCAGGGAATGCCTTTTGATTGAATGAAATGAATTAATTTGTCATGGAAAGAAAAACTTAGCTCATGGTTGTCATATGGGAAAGCACAATGAAAATAGGTTACCTCTTGTACATTTGCCAGTGTAGGAAATCTTTCCTTCTGCATAGTCTCATCTTTACTGAAGATTATTTTGTATTGAACAAATCCATGTTTAACACATTATGTGCAAGCCCCTAGTTCAGGCTCCATATAATCATGGACTTGTGGAATCCTGTAGTGAATCACAGAGCTGGGATCTGAACACAACCCAGGCTCCTGAGTGTGTTCTTTGCTGTCTGTGTAAAAGCATCTTAAATGTTTTTTTGGAGGCACTAAATCTACAGCTTTAGTTAATTTGTATTTAAAGACCCTGAGTAGTGAAGAAAAAGCTTTTTTCCATTTCCAAAGAGAATGGTGTTCATGTTTTTATTAAAAGGTTTTGTCCGAGGTATGTTAAGCGTAAGTGGCACCTCCAAGGCGCCCAGTTTACCTCCCCTTTTCGTAAAGCTCACTTCCTAAGGCCTGAGGGCCCAGGCTTCTGCTGTTTTCAAGACAGTTCTCCGTACGTTGTCTGCTTCAGTTGGATGCATGGAAGTTTATTCTTTCTAATGTTTCCCTATAATTGAGATGTCATTTGAATTTAGACACGTGTGATCTTGTAATCCCAACAGTTTCCTCATCAGTTAATTTTTCTTAGAATCACTTTATTGACATTTTAACTACTGTGAAAACTGGAATGAAAGTAGCAGACTGTGTGCCATTTCTGTTTCCTTGAGTGTCTGTTTTTGTGATGGCACCTTCCCCCACTTTGGCATCTGCCATGTGTAATTGTGCCCGTGCACCACAGTTTTGGGTGGTTTGGCAGTTGGTGGTTGCTTCAGTCTGTTTTTTGGAAAGTACCTTTTCCAGTGGATTTCAAGCCAAGCTTAATGCACTTTTAAAATTATTTCAGTGGTAATAAGAATTCTGTTTCAATACTATCTGGAACACTTTTATGTTCCTCATAGTCATATATCTGACATATTGATGGTTCTGTAGATCAGTTTATTGACCAGGTTTCTTTTTATTAATGTTCTATACAACTTGGGTCTATTTATAGCAGTTTCAGAGTTCTTTATCCAAAATTGTTGGGAATAGAAATATTTTAGATTTTGGATTTTTTTTTGCATTTTGAAATATTTTCATATCTATATATGTGCATGTATACATATAGATAGATAGATGCATATATATGTTATATATGAAATATGGTATCTTGGAAATAGGACCAAAGTCTAAATATGAAATTCATTTATGTCTCATCATGTCACACAGCCTAAATAACATTCTCCGCTGGCCCTCAGCCTAAATAAAATCTTATATTTTACTTCTTTTGTGCATGTAGCACAGTTGGTGTTCATTGACCCATCTGACCTCTGGTGTCATGTAAGTGCTCAAAAAGAGTCAGATTTTGGAGCCTTTTGGATTTCAGATCCTTGGACGAGGGATACTTTACCCACAATATGTTTGCAAAGTTAATTTTCATTATTTTTGCTTCCA
>PVJO010028170.1:0-18538 GCA_004026905.1 Hystrix cristata
TTTTATATCCCTTGCCCAGATGGAGAGATCTATCCACATAGTTCTTCCCCAGATATCTTTGTCACCAATTTTCCAATCATTGTCCTTCCAAGTTCCTGACCATCCGGCCAGACCATTGGCTACAGCCCATGAATCAGTATATAGTCGCACATCTGGCCATTTCTCCTTCCAGGCAAAATGTACTACCAGGTGCACTGCCCGAAGTTCTGCCCATTGAGATGATTTCCCTTCTCCACTGTCCTTCAGGGATGTCCTAGAAAGGGGCTGTAATGCTGCAGCTGTCCACTTGCGGGTGGTGCCCACATAACGTGCAGAACCATCTGTAAACCAGGCCCTGGCCTTCTCTTCTTCTGACAACTGGTCATACGGTACACCCCATGAGGCCAAGGGTGCATGCTGGGAAACAGAAGGCAATACAGCAGGAGTGGGAACCATAGGTATCTGGGCAACTTCTTCATGTAATTTACTTGTACCCTCTGGACCCGGTCTGGAGCTCCTCCAAAGGAAGCGAAACTGATCCCAAAGAAACCGGCCAGGCTAGATTCCTCTTCATTCCCCTTTTATACCATCTAGAGAATGGGCTGGCCTAGGGTGGATCTTCTACACCCTGGGGTGTAGAATTGCTAAACCAATTTAGTTAAGCTTCTCTTACAAGTTGACACAATCGATCAACCATCACACCAGACATACCCAGCTATGTGCTTTACTAATCCTCTGGCGTTTCTTAAGCAAATAAAGTTGACACAATTAAGGTTCATGGTCAAACCTCACTGTTCATCAACTCGACACCCAATGGATCTTCTTAAACAAATGCAAAATCTCCGAAGAAAGACATAAGCAAGTTTGTAATTCCACCAAACATGATGCAATTATCCCATGTACAACTAAAAATGCAATAATCTATTCTGGAAGTCTCAGTAGTCCCAGCACTGCTAAAGTTCAAGTCAAAGTTCCCTCTGAGACTCAAGGCAAACCCTTTTCATGAACCCCCATAAAAATAAAAAGCAAGTTACATAATCCCAAGGTACAAAGACACAGGGTAGACATTCCTATTCCAAAAGGAAAAAATAGGGGCATATAAAAGAATTAGACCAAAGTAAGACCAAAACCCTGCACAGCAAACATTAATTCCTACAGCTCCACATCTGTCATCTGAGGCATATGGTGGTGAGATATGAAAGCTAGATGACTCAGGGAGCCCCACCTCTTTGGCCTTGCTGATTGCAGCCCATAAAACCTCTCTCTACTCTTGGGCCACAGTTTACTTGGCAGAGATGCACATTCCTGGCATCTTCAGCTTCCTAAAATCTCCACAGCACGTTCAGCTTTATGCTCACAAGACAGTGGGTGGCCTCCCACACTTGCCTGGCCTCCCAGGCCTTCCTTTGACCTCTGAGTGGAAGCCCCACAACTCATATTCTGCCTGCATGAAAAACCAACATAATATGTTCAATGCCAAAGTCTGATGCTAGCTTGAGCAGCAGTCAGGCCCCCTTGAATCATGGCTCTAACATCCTCTGAGGGCCTGGATGGTTGGGCACTGTGAAATGAATCTCAGGAAACCAATCCACTTAACAACCTTCATCTAATAATATGTATATGTTTTCACCATGTTCTTTCATGGTTTAAGATAGTCTTTCTTTTTAGCACTGTGTAATATTCCATTGGGTAGTCCACAATTTACTTATTTACCCACTGAAGGGCATCTTGGTTCCTTCCAAATTTAGGGGATTATTAACAAAGCTGGTATAAATATCTGTATGCAGGTTTTTATGTGGACATACGTTTCTAACAATAAGATGTTTAATTTTGTAAAAAAGTATCATTTTCTGTTCTAGAATGGTTGTACCAGTTTGTGTTCTGCCAGCAGTGAGCATTCCTGTTATTCCACGTCTTTTCATCCTCTGCATACAGTGCCCATCACTCTTACTTGCTGCATGCTTCAGCCTTCTGTCCCTCAGCACAGTCATTGCAGCTATTGTAAATAAGGCAGCGTCCCACCACTCTACCTCTGGTGCTTGATTTCCATTTGTAAGCTGTTTTGTTTCATTTTTTGTTTTCCGGATGAGTTGTAATGGTTTCTTCCTTTCTAACATGATGTCCTGGGTAAACAGAGCTGCTGGAAATGGCTGTGGTACCGTGGTGGATGCCTTTGCCAAAATAAATCCTTTCCCCTTTAAGTCGTGGATGTCGGGTATTTTGCCCCAGCAGCGGGAGCGTGAGTAAGACCCTTATGCTAAAAGTTCTTTCTAAATTGTCACAGCCCAGATTTATACTGTAATCTCGAGCCTCTCTCTTACACTTTTATTCCACAGGAGACAGATTTGTTCCCTACTAGTAGAGCCGAGACTGTCTTCTTAGACCAGGCAGAGGGTCCTGCGCACATTGCCTACAGATGCTCAAGCCGGGAACCTTAGCCCAGCAGCCTCTTGGTGGAGGCTGCCCCAGACCTTCAACCAGCTGGGTGGCTCCTGCTTCCGATTAGACTTCCTGTTATACGTTAGGAAATTTCCCAGCCGGAATCATCTATGGTTCTCCTGTGCTGACGCGTCTTTCTGAATGGCTCTTAATGTGAATGCTTGCATTTATAGTTCTTGGATTTAAAAAAGCCAATTCCGCAACCACTCATTCTGCACTGAGCCCGCTCAGTTTCACACGAACTCAAAGCCTTCAGGGACATTGATTTGCATAAATCTTTCTGACACTCAAAACCTATAAAGTTGACACCATTCTTGCATAATAGCCTATTCAGAACGTGTTTTGGGGAAATGCTGGGTCAAATGTCAGCAAAGAACATCTCTGTTGTGCTAAAACGAGTGGCTCGAAGTTGGGGGTGTAGCTTAGTGGTAGAGCGCATGCTTTGCATGCATGAGGTCCCGGGTTCAGTCCCCGGCGCCTCCACTTTCTCATTTCCAAGTATACATCTGTAGCCCTTGTTCGAGGCTAAGTCCTGACAAACAGCAGATGCTTGGGTTTTACCACTCCTAATATTTCTAAGCAATGTAAATTTTAAATATCAAAATCAGGTTTCACCTTCTGCGTCTTATTTTGAGGGACAAATCCGCTGCGAAGGAAGCTCCAGGTTGCTTTCCTTACCAAGGCCGCGCAGGCGCCTGGAACCCTCTGCGAGAGGTGCAGGGCGGAAGGCGAGAGGGAAGGGAAGAAGCCCTGATGCTGTCTCCTTTGCTGCAGTTCTCTGACCTTCCTCACAAGTGCTTCTACTTCTCACTCTCAGAGTCTCAGGGAGAATTTTCTGTCGACATCGAAAATTTATCTTAATTTTGTAGCCTCGAGAAAACGCATCCGAATCTGTTTCTCAGCTCAGGCCACGTTGCTTTGCTTTGATTCTGTCAAAACCCTGCTTCATTTAAGGGAAGTTAAATTAAGTTTAACTCTGCTCCCTCCTAAATTCTCTAGCTCTGTCTCTTGCTTTGTTCGGCGAGGGTCTGTATTTGTATTCGCATTTCTCCTTTGCCTGGGCAAGGATTAAATTAAACTTTTATATGTTAAGATTGAACAATTGAGATTTACTTGATATTTTGAATATGTAAACTAAAAATCATATTGTGAGGTTAAGAGGTTAAAAACAAAACTGATCCTTTGGATAAAATAAAGTTACTGAATTTAGTATAGAGAAAACCTTTGTAAGAGACAAAAATCAACTACATAAAGAAAACTATTGATGCATTTGTACAGATCAAATTTAATATGATCTTTTGACAAACTGAAAAACCAGGGATAAGTGGGGGAGATTTTTGTAGCATATTTAAGGACAGAAACTATATCACAATGAATCAGAAGGGCTGGGCATGCAGCTCTTTTCTACCCTGAGCAGGGCTCTGGATCCATCTCCAGCACCTTCCCACACAAACAAAACAAGAACAGTACGCGTCTAAGAACAGTTTCCAAGAGAAGGCAATTAGGAAAGAAGTAAAATACTTTTTTTGGAATTTAACCAAAGATCTGGAGGAAAGTGGACTTTGCATCCTCTGAAGAAGCAAAAGGGAAGACTTTCTTCTTCTTTCTCTTTTTACTTCATCCAGGCACAAGCCTATCTGTTGGCCCCTCCGACACCCATGGTGGGTCTTCTCTCTTCAGTGAATCCATCATCCTGACACACCCAGAACTGTACTAAGCTAATCTGATAGGCAGTTTTTACTCACGTTGACACCTCAATTAACTGTCACCAGAAGGCTTCCATGAAGATTCGAAGGAAAGCCTGGGAGGCAAGGGGCCCCTGAGAGGACGGTGCCTGGAGTCTTGAAAGTGAAGCCCAAGGTGCAGTGGAGACCTCAGGAAGTGAGAGACGCCAGAGGCATGGAACATCTGCTAGGGAAAACTGCAGACCATGAATGGAGCTAGCTCAAGAGAGAGGCCATGTGGGCTGCAACCAGCAAGTTCATAGACGTAGGGCTGCCCAATTTCTCTGTAACTCACATTTTACCATCATGTGCCCTGGAGGCCGGATGTGAAGCTACAGGACTTAATATTTTCTATGCTGGGTTTGAGTTTTGATTTGGTTTAATTCTTTTCTGTCCCCTTGTTCTTCCCTTTCGGAATGGGAACGTTTATACTGTGCCATTGTATTTTGGAAGTGTTTAACTTTCTTTTTTGCCTTTTACAGAAACTTGCAACTAAGATTTTGCCTTGAATCTCAGGGGAGACTTTGAATTTGGAGGTTTTTTTGTTTTTTGTTTTTTTGTTTTTTTTGGTGCTGGGGATTGAATTTGGATTTCTAAGAAATGTTGGATGGACTAAATACATAGACATGAGCCTTTGGCAGGCCAGACATGGAAAGTTACAGTTTAGATTTTTTTTTTTTTTTTTTTTTTTGGTGCCAAGCATCAAACTCAGGGCTTTCTGTCTTGTGTTTGCCAGGCAAGCACTCTAACCACTGAACTAAATCCCCAGCCATGGTTTAGCTTTAGAATATCCCCCAAAAGTCTCATGCGTTCAGAGGTGAGGCTGTTGGAAGGTGATTGGACCAGGCAGACTACTCATCACTGGACTGATTCATTGATGAGTTCGTAGCTAAATGTGCTATTAGGAGGTGGGGCTCTGTTGGAGGAGGAGGGTCACTGGGCTTGTGCTTTTGGAGATTATATCTTCCTCTTCAGAATCCTCTCTCCTCCCTCTGCTTTCCAGCCTGCCACAGATTAAGAAGCTTTTCTCCACTGTGCCCTTCAGTTACAGTGTTTCTGCCTTGGAGCTAGCCAATCATGGACTGCATCCCCTTAACCATGAGCCAAAATAGACCTTTCCTCCTTTCTGTTGTGAGTGCTGGGCCTTGTGTCCCAACAACAGGAGAGCTGACTAATGTGTCACCTAAAATAGGTAAAGGGTTAGCTTACACTGCTTGAGACCAGCTGTAAGAGGGTTTGTGCACTGCACAGAGCTCCTGCAGAGCTGAGGTCAGTGATTTCACACCCAGAAATATAACCTCATGGAACTGGCATGACACCCTTGGCTAGACGTTGTGTCTAACAGCCTGATGTAAATCAAGGAGGCGGGTGCTGCTTAGTGGTAGAGGTTTTCCAAGCATGTGTGAGGCCCTGGATTCCATCCCCAACACTATCTGCCTCCCCTCAAAAAGGAATAAGACAGAGTGATAGTTCCATAAGAACCAATGCCAGGAAGTAAAATGTTAATTTGGGCACAGTGGTGCATGTCTGTAATCCCAGAACCGTGGGAGGCTGAAGCATGAGGGTGACAAGTTTGAGCTCAGGCTGGGCAATTTAAGGATTAGCTAGACGCTGTCTCAAAATGAAAAATAAAAAGGGGCTAGGGATGCAGCTCAGTGGGAAGGCCCTGGGTTCAATTCCCAGTGCCAAAAGCAAACAAACAAACAAAAAAAGAAAAAAGAAAAGTCTCTCTATGTCAGAACCAGTCTTTTTAAGATCTATTTGTGGTTCTGGAACTTTCCTAGGCAGTACAGATGATCCAACTCACACATGCAAAGCTGGTGTCTACTACTGGCAACATCTCCAACCCTGGCAGTTTGCTCTGGATTCATGAAAGTCAAGAGTCTTGTTCACTGATTCATGGACACACAAGAGATTTTAGTGAATACCTTGAAAGATTATGCAAAACTTATATTTGTTCATAAACAAAACTCTGTGAGTTAGTCAAATCAGTTTATGCACCACACAATTAGAAGAATTATTTTCCTAAGCCATGTCAGATGCTAGTTTTATGAATAAAATTAGTTGAAAGCTGGACATGGTGGCGCACACCTATAATCCCAGCACTTGGGACACTGAGGCAGGAGGTTCAATATAAATTCAAGGTTAGCCTGGGCTACAAATGAATTCCAGGCCAGCCTGGACTACATAGTGAACCCCTGTCTCAAAACAAAACAAAACTAACTAACTAAATAAATACATTTAGTTGATATTTAAGATCATGAGCAATACCAAGTTTAAATCCTAGCCTTGTCATTTACTTTTTGCCTGTAAAGTTACTTCTCTCCCAATCTCAATTTCTTTATCTTTAAACTTTACATGGTAATGCTTACATTAGTATTTCTGTAGATTGGGAGTACTGTGTTGAGAAAAGGTATGAAACACAACATAGTGAGTGAGTTATGATCACTTTTCATGCGTGGGTAATTTTTTAAGTAAGATTGTTTGCACTTTGAGAAGTCAGCAGAGTGTATTTTTAAATGGTTCAAATTAATAGATTTCCAGTTTTATTTCAGAGGCGCCGTGTCCATGACATATCTTGAGCCCTCAGGTACAGTTAAATCCCAGTGCCAAAGCAAGATTCTGGTGGAGAACCTGCTGTTTTGAAAACGGAGAGGTGGAATGAGGAGCAGCGCTTAGAGAGAGCCCGAAGAGTGCATTTCATGTAAGATGGTTGTAGATCTAAAATGTCCTCCTGAACCACTAAGGCCCTGCTGGGATTTGAACCCAGGACCTCCTGTTCACGAGACAGGCGCTTCAGCCAACTAAGCCACAGAGCCAGGTCCCCCAGCCTTTTGCTTATCAAGTTGTTCCCAATTAGGCGAAAGGCTGAGTTGTCATTTGTGATTATTGTGTACTCGCTGTCCCAATAGTTCGTGGTAAAGGCAAACTCACTTCCTTTCAGTGAAACCCTGAGTCACTGAATGCTCTGAGCGTCTAAGTGGAGAGATGACTCCACCAAGGGAAGGGGTACGGGGAGTGCTCCAGGTGAGCCAGGGCACAGGGACCAGGGACAGGGCTGCTCAGGTGGCGTGAGAGGCTTTGCTACCAAGTTCGGTGAACTTTTGTCAGATCAGTGGTGTTTACGGCTCTTGGGAGGCAGCACACTTGAGCTGTTGAAAAAGAAACAAGACCTAAAATCTTGGGGCTCTGCAATCTGCCTAGGGCAGGAGGGGACGCCAGGAGGACTCGCTGAGAGTTCCACATTCCCAGACCCTGTGACCTCTGTTTCTGCGGGGAGATGCTGGATGCTGTTGCTGTCTTCGAGGTTCGCGGAGCTAATGCCAAACATCTGCAGATACCGGGACCCGCGGATGCGCAAGTCTTCGTATAAAATGGACGGATGTTTCCTTATGTCCTAGGCACCCCTCCCATAGACTTCATCTTTGTATTATTGATAATACCTAATACAATGTAACGCTGGGCGTGGTGGACTTATTATTATGGTCAATTTAAGCCAGAATGCCCAGGTGGACTGAGTTGGTGTGACTCTGTGTGTAGAGGATCCACCTGAGGATTGTTGCTGATGCAACATAAATGAGAAAGGGAGCAGAAGATAGTGGCGGGCTGTTTCCCAGGAGAAGCTCTGCTGTGGCTGGTTCTCCTGAAAGGAACTTGGCTGTTCTTGTCGAGGAAGGCGCTCCGGACTTTGCTGTCACTGAGGATGGCTGCTGTTGCTTCGGGGGAGCTCTGGTCATCATCTCTACTACAAGTGTCATATCCTGGTTCTAGTAAAGATTTCTTCAGCCATCATCTGCAGACACAGACGTACACAGAACAGTGCTGTGGGGTCCGAGCTCTTGATTGGATCTTTCGGGTCTCCAGTGCATAGACAGACATTTGGCACTTCCTGCATTTGGCTTATGCGTGAATATTGGAACTTACAAATGTCTTGTATTAAATCTGCTCTCTTACAAACCACTGACTCTGGAAAGGTAACTAATACACTGGGTAAAATGTCATTATACTGCACTGTTTAGAGGATAATGACAAAGTTCAGTACAGGTGCAATTTTTTAAAAGAATATTTTCACTCAGGGGTAGGTTAAATCTGCAGCTGTAGGACCATGATACAGCACACCCACTATAAACATTAAGTGAAAAATTCCAAAATTGATAAGCGTCCTTAAACTGTTAGGGATGGTGGAGTCCTAGTCTCCTCTCATTAGAACCCAAACCTGTGCTGAAGGGGCGGAGTCATCGCTGTGCTGAGCAGCCTCAGCTCCTCCTGGGAAGGAGGATCAGGACTCAGATACCGGCCTCAAGAAGCGAAGACTAACAGGGCCCCAGATGGGGAGGTTCTTGAAATACTCTCGTGCCTGTGCCAGGAATCAACCCCAGAGCCTTGCACAAACTAGGTGAGTGCTTTACCACTGAGCTACATGCCCAGACCTAGTGAGACTCTGGAGTCCCACAGTCTTTCCTAATTTCTCCCCAATCAAATGTTGAGGCATTTAAAAAAAAAAAAAAGTTGACATTTTCATTTTTCTCTTCCACTCAGAATGTTCTTACAGCGAATATAACTTATTTTCCTGTTAACCAGCAGGGTAATATTACCATCACCACCACCATCACCATCATCATCTGGTCCTGGGAGAGGAACCCAGCATCTTCTGCTTGTTAAGCACCCTGATCCTAACACTGCTAGTCCATTATGTGGCTTTCTGAATGTTACTTAGGTGCATCCATTATGATCAGGACCATGTAAACTTCAGCCACACAAGCTCAATTGAGAAGTCAATGTTTGCAGTGAAATAGTATTCCGTTGGTGTGCCATAAGAGTGACATTATTGAGTACCTACCATGTGGCAGGCATTGAAATTAGTTCTGTGGACACAGCCTGATATATGATAGCCACAGATGACAGAAAAATCAATAGATGTTGGCAAATTATGTACGTATCCTAATTAAAAAACTGCAAGATGATGGTGAGCACCTAACAGAGGCAGCCAGTTCAGTACATAGCATAGCACTCTGCTTTAGGTATACTTTTTTATATTACCCAGTTAAACTGATTCTTAAATTTCTCTCTTTGATTTATTTGAGTTCTGCTGAAAAGGGGGTGTTTGGTCACTTTCTGGTCTCTGAGACACAACACCTGGCCCCCCAGAACTTAATGGAGGAGATGTTTATTTTGGCTCCCATTTCAGAAGGCTCAATCCCTGCACTGTTGCAGACTACAAGGCAGGAAAGGCCGGGCAGAGTGAAACTGTTCACCTCTCTGCCGCCGGAAGCTGAGAGAGAGGAAGAGAGATAAATTTCCGGGTCACTCGTGCCCCACAATCTGCCTCTGCAGGCCAGGCCCCACCTCCCAGCTGCTAGTCAGCTGTATCTGCCCGGTTCAGTGGCCTTTCCAAAGCTGGAGGTCTACAAGCACATGAGGCCTTGGGGGACATTCTCCTTCTAAACTGCCACATCAGACTGTTTGTATCATTGAAAACTCTAAAAGCTTCGCCATCACTGAGAGGGGCTCAACTTTTTCTTTTTTTTTTTTTTGGCATTCTACAATTATTTCTTGACCATATTTGGAACTTTCAAATTAGTCATACTTAACTGAAATAAGGAAATAAGGAATATCTGCAAAGGTGGAGTGAAATAAATGTGACCAAGTCTCAAAACGAGGAAGACCAGCAAGACATTTGAAATAAAATCTTCATGAGATGATGAAGGGCTAGAATTGTTGGATCAATACCCAATACAATCCTTGTGGAAACAGATTCACACTCAGGAAAATAAACGTGCGACTGCATGAATTCCCATGAGACCCCAGGCCAAGTCTATGCAAAAGCATTAAACTATGTTCGGTTCCCTCCAAGCCAGGCCAGGAAAGAATCAAGAAAAATACTTGAAGGCTGAGAATATGTGAATGAAGGGAAGAAACTGGCCCCTCATACCCAAGACGAATTTCTTAGGAACGAACAGTGACTTCTCTAGAGGGAAAGGGAAAGTAGACTAGGTAGCAGGAAAGAAATGGGAGATGGAGAAACAGCTTGCCTTGTCAGGGTTTGGTTTTTACAAGACGTGAGGGCTCAGGCGTCTCGGGAGATCCCTCCTGAGAGGCTGGGTGGTGACTCCAGGGAGGGGAAGCCCTGGGCTAAACATCTGCAGCAGGAACTGGAGGGAAGGTGTTTGGAGCTGCACAAGATGAACCAGTTTCCTGTACCAGGATGAAGTCCCCGAAGCATTTCCAAAGGGAACACCTCAGAGCAACCCTGTGTGTTCCTGCCTCGTGGGCGGTCAGGCGGGGCCAATAGAAAAGGCTACAGTAGCCCGGGGAATGAACACTCTCCGCCTGACCCTCACCAGAGTCCCTGTATCCTCCACAGCATAGGCAGACTCCAGGTTCCCCACATGTGTCCCCACCGGCACTGTCCATTATCATCACCGTCCCGGAGGTGGAGCTGGGCAGTGTCTCTTGGCAACAACTGTGATTGTGGTTTGGTTTTCCCTGACACGAATGGTGGTGAGCATCTTCTTAAGTGTTCATTGGTAAATTGTAAGAATTTCTTATATATTACAGATGAAAGTTCTTTATAGATTTGAAAAGTATTTTGAAAGTATTTTCTCTCATTTCCATTCTTCGTGTTGTTTCAATTTCTGGATGGGGCTCTCTGGAGCATAAAAATTTTTAATGAAATTTGATTCATGTTTTTCTTTTGTTGCTTGTGCTTTTGATACCATAATTAAGAAACCATTGCCTACGATCAGGTGTGATGTGGCATGACTATAATCCCAGCTACTTGGGAGACCGAGGCAGGAAGATCACAAGCTCAAGCAATTTTGTTAGACCCTATCCTTAAAAACTTTAACACATTGGGCCTGGGATTTAGCTCAGTGGTTAGAGTGCTTGCCTTGCAAGCATGAGGCCCTGAGTTCGATTCCCAGTACCCCCCCAAAAAAAACCACTTTCACACATTAAAAAAAAAAAGGCTGTTGAGGTAGCTCACTGGTAGTGCACACTTTGAAACTAGAGGAAGGAAACAAGCAAGCAACCATTGCCTAATCCAAAATCACAAGAATTTATTCCTGGGATTTTTATAAGACTTTTTTTTCATTGTTTTAATTCTTTTATATAGGCCTATGAACTATTTAGTTATTGTACATGGTGTGAGAGAGGGGATTCAAATTCATTCTTTTGCGTGTGAGAATTCAGTTGCTCCAACAGCAGCTATTTTAGAAAGTGTTGCTTCTACACCATTTATAAACCGTTTTATTAGAAAGCCCTAAATTTCCATTACTACCTCCAGTGAACAACCCAGATAGGTAAGGTCTTTTTCTTTGACATTCTCTGTGTGTCGCCTACGTGTCCTCCCCCGAGGATCACACCCAGTCCCTGGAGCGCTCCTTCCAGCCAGGCTTCTGTTCCTGGAGGCCACAGGCGAGGACTCGTGTGGAGTCCGGACTCCTGCCAGCAGGCAGACGTCCTTCCTGCATGTTCACTGTGCCACAGTTAACGTGTTTTCCTGAAGTCCTACTTCCGACAGATGACTTTGTGAAGAGAAGTGACTCTCTCCCGGGTTTCTTTCCCCTTGTTAGGTTGATCCACCCCAGACGCCCGAGATGGCCGTTGCTGGTTTTTCAAAGGAAAACAACCCTCTTCCCGCCTGAGGTCCTCAATTAGGTCCGTCGCCCCAACTTACCCAGGGGCGTTACCCACCACCCAATCACCCCGTGCAGAAAGGACCAATCCTAAATGCACACTTTCAAGCCTCCAACGTCACGAAAGGGGGGGCGGCTAAGGGATAAAAGGCCACTATCCGAGTGATTCTGTGCCACACTCACTCGAATGAGACCGAAGAGGTATAACACTGTAATAAAGCCTTTCCCGCGGCGAGCGTCGTCAGCCTGCTCCCTCCTCCACCCGGCTTCCGCCGCCTTACTCCTGCAAGGAGTCTGGCCTTTGCCGCTGTAATTTTGAGCTGTAACACCCCTAATAAACCTGGACCGCTGGGCCGATTGCTTTGTCCCAGTGTCTGCCCGGGCGGCGGACCTGGACGGCGCACCTGAGTAAACCTGGCCTGCTAGGCCGATTGCTTTGTCTGCGCGGGCGGCGGACCGGGGCGCCAAACCTCACACCCCTGAGTTAGTTGTTTTTCTTTTAGTACTTGAGGACCCGGAACGTATTTTATTTCAATTTACGAAACAAAAGCTCATTGGTCAGGACCTAAGAATAGTCTGCAAGACGTCCCACCTCTTCCCGCACTGGTGTGGGAATTGAGCCCAGACCCTTGCATGCTACGAAGTATCCGCTTTGTATCTCCTTGAAGTGAAAAGGAGACACTGAATTCTTTACTATGTGACTTTGAGTCACAATTTCCTTAGCCACGAGGCTTTGTAGAAACTAATACATGAAGTCAAACTCAGAGTTGCCTTAGAGAAATTTCATTGCTGGTAAACGAGAGTCTTTGTAGCCTTCCTTCTAAATGCAAAGAAGAATCAGCAAACAGAAGAATTTCCCCAGCTTTCACCTCTCGTTATTTTTGTGTTCTTAGAAAACAACAGCCTTGGGGTTGGGGGAAGGGGGAGTAAAAATGATTGGTCTGTAATATGTGTGTGTACCAGTTCCACAAGGTGAGTGTAATTATTATGTATCATAAACATACACTGACACAAATTTTTAAAAATAAGTCTCCGACCTTTTGTTCTTAAAATTCTTGAGCAGAATATTAAAAAAGCTATAGAAAATGAGATCTGGTTTTACCTAATTAAAATAACCATCTCTTGAAATGTTGTTAAAAAACATTTTTACTTTCCTATTAGGGACCCAGAGTCATGGGGTAATAAACTTAACTCCAGCCCTCCCCTCTGAAGACTTGGCCCTAAATTACCAGCGTCAACTCGCCATGCGCATGAAGTAAATTTATACTTCAGGACACTACCGCCTTTCCTTGCTTCAGGATGAGATCGGCGCCATTTGGTCCCACCGACAGCCCCCAATTCCAGCTCGGCAGGCGGAGTTGGCTTGCAGCTCCTCTCCCAGAGGCCCGGAATTCACAGCCTGACAAATTTTCTTCCCAGGACCGAACGGGACTCTTGGGAAGTGGCTGTTCCGAGTTCTTACTCTTGAGACGCCTGCGGTGGGATTTTAGGAACCAGAAGCTTCTCTTTTCTCGGCAGGTCTGTTTGTGACGTTGAGGGGCACCCCGCCCGGCCCGCCCGCGCACCGCTCACCGCGCACGCCTCGGGCCTGCGGCGGACGGCTTTGCAGCAGAAATCGCGAAGCCTGATCCTGAGCGAGGCGGCCCTATTCTGGGGACGCCCCGGAAGCGACCCCGAAGGCAGGGCGGAGACGCGAGAGCGTCGGGAGCCGCGTCCTCCGGGCCCGGCCGGAACGCTGACACCTTGTCCGGCCGAGACGTCCCGGCTCGGGAGAGCGCACGGTGAGCGCGGAGCGGGGGTCGGCGCAGGCGGTGGACGGATCCGCTTCCCGCTCGCACCGCGCGAATCTCCGGTGCAGACGCCGCTCGGCACCGGGAGGAATAAAACTTCCGGGGGCAGGCCGGTGGGCCGTGAAACCGCTTCTCGGACCCCGGCGCAGGGTCTGGAGGTGCCGGGGATCGAACCCGGGGTCTCCCGCATGCTAAGCGCGCGCTCTACCGCTGAGCTACACCCCCGCCGCCGAGCTCGGCCCTCGCGCGGCGGCTCCCGCAGCACCGACCGGCGCCTGCCTGGCGAGGCGGCTTCGCGTCCCGAAGGCGCGCAGAGCCGAGAGAGGGCGCGCGGGCGAGCTGCAGAGGCGGGCGGGTTCCGAGCGCTGGGAGGCGGTGAGGCCAGAGAAGCTAGCTGCGCGAGTGACTCCAGCCTCCTCCCCTTGCTCCTTGTCACACTTTAGTGGGAGGCAGTTTGCATACATGATGAGGGCCCCAAATTCATTGTGGTTTCCGCCTTTCCTTTTGCCAGCGGTTTGGCTTTTTGCAAGTATTTGCTTTTAACACTGCGTAACGGTGACATTCGTCGTGGGGAATTGGTGTATGGACATAGTACGTCTTAATTCTTTTTACTTCCTCTTCCCTTCGCTTTCCCCCTCCACCACTGAGTCTCCTTCCCATTTGCAAAAGATCTGTTTCCTATTATCTTTTATTTTGATCTTTATTTATTCTTTGGGTTTCTCATAGAAATCACGTGATATTTAAGCTTATGTGCCTGATTTATTTCACTTAAAGTTTTGGTCTCAAGGTGCATCTATTTTCCTACAAATGACTCAAATGTATCCTTCTTTATGGCAGAATAATACTCCATTGTGTACAATCATCACCATTTCCTTTATTCATTCATCTGTTGATAGACATCCAGGCTGCTTCCAAGATTTTGCTATTATGAATTGTCCTGCTATAAACATAGGTGTGCATGGATCACTGTAATATGACATCTTTAACTCTTTCAAGAAAATACCTAGAAAAGGAACAGCTTGGTCAACGGACTTTCAAGTGTTAGGTATTTTAGGAATCTCCATACTGATTTCAGAGTCGTTGTACTAGTTTACATTTGCACCAACAGTGTTGAAGGGTTCCCTTTTTCCCTGCACCTACTCCAGCATTTGTTATTATTTAATTTATTGATAATGGCCTTTCTTTCCAGAGTAAGATAAAAACTCAGTGTTGTTTTTAATTTGTGTTTCTCTAATGGCCAGAGATGTTGAACTTTTTTTTATGTATTTATTGGCCATTTGTACTTCTGAGAAGTGTCTATTCATTTGAGTTGTCTGTTTTTTAATTGGGTTTTTTATTTTGGGAGGGATCTAATTTTTAAAAATTGTTTTTATATTCTAGAACTGGGCTTGATGGTGCACACTGTAATCCCAGCACTCGGGAAACTAAGGCAGAAGGGTCACTTCGAGTCTGAGGCCAGCCTGGGCTTTCAAAACAAAAACAAAACAAAAGACCAACAACTAGATATTAGTCCTCTGTTCAAGATGTATCTAGCAAAATTTTTTTGCCATTTTGTAGGTTGTCTCTTCACTTTGTTGGTTGCTTCCTTTATTGTGCAGGAGTGTTTTAGTTTCATAAATTCCATTCTCTCTCTCTCTCTCCCTCTACCCGTTCCCCCTCTTCCTTCCTTCCTTCCTTCCTTCCTTCCTTCCTTCCTTCCTTCTTTCCTTCCTTCCTTCCTTCCTTTCTTGGTTTTTGAGGCAGGTCTCACTGCATAGTCCAGGCTGGCCTGGAACTCATTATGTAGCCCAGGCTGGCCTCGAACTAATAGCAATCCTCCTGTCTCACCCTCCCGGGTGTTGGGGTTATAAGCATCCATTTGTTGATTCTTGATGTTATTTCTTGTGCAATTTGGGGTTCTGTTCAGAAAAACATTGTTTATGCCTATGTTCTTCAAGAGTTTTTCAGATTTTAGGTGGGCATGGTAAACCGCACTTGTAATCCCAGCACTCCGGAGCCTGAGGCAGGAGGATTGCAGTGAGTTCAAGGCCAGCCTGAACTATAGAGCAAGACCCTGCTTCAAAAAAACAAAAGGAGTTTTACCTATTTTATCTTGCAGGAGATTGTTTCTATTTTAACATTTAGATCTTTGGTGCATTTTGATTTTGTTTAGTACTGGTAAGAGATGTGGGTCTAGATTCAATCTTCTTCATGTGGATAGCCAGTTTTCCCAGCACTATTTGCTAAAGAGACTGTCTTTCCTGCAGCTTGTGGTTTTGGCCCATTTGTCATAGGTCAGCTGGCTAAAAGTGCCTGGGGTTGTTTCTGCATCCTCCGTTCTCTTCCATTGATCTTTGTGTCTGTTTTTGTGTCAATACCAGGCTGTTTTTGTCACTGTACCTTTGTATAATAGTTTGAAATCTGGGATTGTGACGCCTCCTGCTTTGCTCTTGTTACCCAAGACTGCTTTTGCTATTCTGGGTCTTCTCTGGTTCCATATGATTTTTAGAATTTTGTTCTCTCCTTCTGTGAGGAATACTGTTGAATGTGTGTGTGTGTGTGTGTGTGTGTGTGCGCGTGTGTGTGTGTGTGTGTGTGTGTGTGTGTAATCAGTTTTGGAAATATGACCCTTTTGACAATATTGGTTCTGTCTAATCTGATTGCCCTGGCAAGTTTCAAGTACAGTACTGAAGAAGAATGGTGATAGTGGATATCCTTGTCTTGTTCCCAATTTTAGAGAGAAAGCTTTCAGTTTTTCCCCATTTAATATGATGTTGGCAGTAGGTTTGTCATAAATGGCTTTTATCAGATTGAGATAAGGTCCTTCTTACATTCTTTGAGGCTTTATCAAGAATGGATGTTAGATGTTGTTAAGGTTTCTTTTCTCTGTTTCTCCTGAGATGATCATGTGATTTTTGCCCTTGCTTCTGGTTTATTTGGTATGTTACATTTATTGATCTGCAAATGTTGAACCATCCTGGCATCCTTGGGATGATGCCTACTTGGTCATGATGTATGATCCTTTCAATGATTTGTTGCATTCTGCTTCCCAGTATCTTGTTGAGGAGTTTTGCAACTATGTTCATTAAAGATATTGACCTGTACTTTTCCTTTTTAGCTGAGTCCTTGTCTGGTTTTGCTAGGTAATGCTAGCTTCCAGGAATGAGTTTGACAGTGCTCCTTCCCACTTAATTGCATTAAAAAGTCTGAGGAGTCTTGGCGTTTGATCTCCCCTGAAGTTCTTATAGAATTCAGTGGTGAATTGATCAGGTCCTGATGAGTGTTTTTATTACTGTTCCACTTCATTGCCTGTTATTGGACTGTTCAAAGTTTTTATATCTTCTTGGTTCAATTTTGGTAATTTACAGGTATCTGGGAATCTACCTGTTTTATCTGGATCCTCCCATTTATTGAAGTACCAATTTTTAAAGTGGTTACAATAACTTTATGAATTTTAGCAGTGTCTGTTGTGATTTTGTCTTTTTAATTTCTGATTGTTTTAATATGCCTTGCTTGCTTTCTTTTCCTTTCTTTCTGTCTGTCTGTCTGTCTGCTTTCTTTTGTAAGATTGGTTAATAGCTTAACTATTTTGTTTATTCTTTTGAGGAACCAGATGTTTGATAACTGATTCCTCATATTTTTTAAATCTCAATTGTATTAATCTCAACTATGATCCTTCTAATTTCCTTCCTTGTACTGGCTTTGAATTTGGATTGTTCTTGTTTTTCTAGGATCCTTGATATGAAGCATTATGTTATGTATTTGGGCTCAGTGTGTTTTTCTGATGTGAGTATTCACAGCTTTAAATTTCCTTCTTTTGACTGCTTTCATTGTGTCCTGCAAGTTCTGGCATGTTGTACTGGCATTATGACTTGCTTCGAGAAACTAATTTCTTCCTTGATTCCTTCTGTGACCTGTTGATTATTCGCAAGTGTGTTGTTTAATCTCCCCATGTTTGCATCATTTCTGTAGTTTTTTTGCCATTGATTTCTAGTTTCATTATACTATGATCTGATAATATGCATGTAATAATTTCAGTTCTTTTTTCAATTCTTTTGTATCTATGTAGGCATGCTTTATTGGCAGGTATGTGGTCCACTTTGGAGAAAATTCCATGTGCTGCTGAGAAGGATGTGTATTTTACTTTTGTTGGCTGGTATACTCTGTAAATGTCTATTAAGTCCACTTGTCTAAAGACATGGTTCAGTTCTGCTTTTTCTTTGTTGATTTTTTTTGTCCAGCTGTTCTACTATTGATGAGGTGCCCTGTTATAATTGTGTTGATGATTATGTGATCTTTTATGTTTGGTGGTATTTGTTTTACGTATTTGGATGCTTGGGGTGTTTGATATATATATAATTGTTATTTCTTACTGTTGAATTTGTCCCTTAACTAGTATGTAGTGGCCTTCTTTGCCTCCTCTGGTCAATTTTGGCTCAAAGCCCACTTTGTCTGAAAATAGGTTAACTATACCTGCTTTTTTTCAGATTCTCATTGCATGGAATATTGTTTTCCATCCTTTGATTTTTAGTCTACTAATTTCTTTTTGGGTTAAATGTGTTTCTTGTATACAGCATACTGTCAGATTTTTTTTCTTGATCCATTCTGCTAGTCTTTGTCTTTTGATTGTAGAATTGAGTACATTGACCTTGAGAGTTATTACTGAAAGTTATTGATTTATTCTTTTTATGGCACTATTTTCCTTTTGCTGATTCATTTTTCTCCTTTGGTTTAACTGCTCGTAATACCTGATATATTCATCCCACTGGACTTTTTGACATTGTTGGCTTCATTGTCTCTTTCTAGGATACCCTCAATAATTTTTTTTTTTTTTTTTTTTTTTTTTTTTTTTTTTTTTTTTTTTTTTTTTTTTTTTTTTTTTTTTTTTTTTTTTTTTTTTTTTTTTTTTTTTTTTTTTTTTTTTTTTTTTTTTTTTTTTTTTTTTTTTTTTTTTTTTTTTTTTTTTTTTTTTTTTTTTTTTTTTTTTTTT
>PVJO010028171.1:0-18542 GCA_004026905.1 Hystrix cristata
TAAGTGTCTGATTTATTTCACTTAATAGTATGTTCTCAAGGAACATCCATTTACATACAAATGACTCTAGTTTATCCTTTTTTATGGTGGTGTAGTACTCCATTGTGTAGAAAAACCACATCTTTTTTAGCCATTCATCAGTTGTTGGGCATTTAGGTTGTTTCCAAGACTTAGCTATTACAAATTGTGCTGCTATGAAGATGGTTGTGCACATATCACTGTGATATGATGATTTTAATTCTTCTGGGAAGATACCCAGCCAGGTCAAATGGAACCTCTAGTTGTAGTTTTCTGAGGAATCTCCACAATGATTTCCACAGTGGTTGGACCGGTCTACATTGTCACCAACAGTGCAGGAGGGCTGCACGGGAAACAATTCAAAGAATTGATGCTTGGGACCACATCCTATTAAGAGGCTTTTGCATGGCAAAAGAAATTACTAATAAAGTAGGGCGAAAAATCACAACCTGGGAGAAAATTTTTGCCAGCTGTCCCTCAGATAAAAGTCTAACATCCAGAATATATAAAGAACTCAAAAGGATCAAACCCCCCAAATTTAAAGACCCTATCCAAAAATGGGCATCTGAAATTAATAAACATTTCTCAGATAGAGAAATAAAAATGGCAAATAAATATATGAAAAAATGTTCAACATCATTGGTCATTCGAGAGATGCAGATCAAAACAACACTAAGATACCATCTCACTCCTGAAAGAATAGCTATTATCAAGAAATCAACCAAAACATTCCTTTTAAATGCATGACCTTGCATACCTGCCTTGCCTCAGATTCCAGCTATACAGGAATCAGAGGCAAGCAAAGTCCAAGCTCAAAGTCAGTTTGAGTGCCAGAGTAAGATCCTGCTCCCCATCCCGAATATATGACAAAGAAATCATCACTAGCTTGGCAAGAGCCATTTTAAGGGCCTGAGGGGAAACAAATCAAAGTGGAGGTATAAATCACAAGATGACAATTACTGTGAACTATATCCACGAAGAACTCTCACGGTACATTTTGTTATACAAACGCACCTTTGGAAATGATTAATACCGTGTTGCATGTAGTTAAGCCAAGAGAGGAATCGAGGTAGATTTGAGTTGCAAAAATTTTGTTATCTTATAAAATTTAATTATAGAAAAAAAATGGATCAAAATGACTTTTCACATTAGCATTGTGATTGTAGCAAATAATTTTAATTAGAACCTGTATTAATCAATGTGCCTCTAACTCTATTTTAATTGAACACACATTACAACATTTAACCATAGTGCAAAGTTCAAGCTATTCCATCTTTAAGGATAATGAAAGTAAATCTCAAAAATAATCATTAGTTTTCCTACAGTTGTAGTGCATGTATTTGAACTAAGATTTGTCCAAATCTAAAATGTACTTTTTCTTAATAAAAATAGTTCAGGAATATTTTGGACCTAAACTA
Organism: Hystrix cristata; assembly: GCA_004026905.1. Taxonomy (NCBI): domain Eukaryota; kingdom Metazoa; phylum Chordata; class Mammalia; order Rodentia; family Hystricidae; genus Hystrix; species Hystrix cristata. The sequence continues at coordinate 1,437 of PVJO010028171.1, forward strand.
TTTGCAGACATAAAATAAATAATTAAATTTACTTTATTATCTTTTGCAAAGGATATAATTCCTGTAGTATTTAAACCATATAACTCCTTAGATAACAGCACCAGAAATTTATATTGCTACAAAAATGAAGTAGGTACATTTTTGATAACTGAGGATGTGAGAAGGAAATAGAAGACAAACTTATTAAATTTGAATCAATAACTAAGTGACTTCTAATGCCAGTTATATGATAGACCATTTATGGAGAAGTCAAAGAAGTCCTAAGGTAGTATGATAAAAACATTACACGTTTAGACTTATTGGCCAGGAAAATATTTCAGGTTTAGGACACCTGGTCACTCCCGACCTAGAAGATCCCACCTCCAAACCTTAGATAAGGTTTGAAACTTTTGGATGACATTTTTATAACATTTACCAGTCAATCCAGTCAAATTGACAACCGACATTATCCATCACAAACTACTGAAAAAATTAAGTACAGAAGTATTTAATTTTCTATTTTATAATAGATCTTCATTGTCAGTCCTAAATTAAATCTTTTTATACCTGTTGTATACATTATTACCTTACATTCATCATAAATTCTAAATAATAGCAGCCAAAATATTTAGTGATAATTACACGATAAGGAATCTTTCTCATAATTTTGATGATTGACATGAATTTAAAATCTTATTGAAAAATATTTATTTGAAAATTTTCACCCTATACTTGCCTCACAAGCAAAAGGCCCTGAGTTTGATCCCTAGCACACACACACACAAAAAAAATCTCATCCTGTACTTAGGAAGTATTTGGGATTGAATAATTGTTTTTCTACTAACAGAGAAATATTTATTGAATATTCAATGAAAGCACTTTCATAAAAGACTTTGGACCATCACACCATTCTCAGAAGATGCCTGCTTGAATGTAGATTATGGTTGAATGACAGAAATATGTCATTAAACTATTCTCTTAAAATGAATTCCTTTTAACAAAATATTCTTACATATATAAATATTTTCAGTTTTAAAATTTGGGCAATTGCACTTTAAAAAAATTTCAATCTGAACATTTGGTATGTTTATACATAGATAAGTGTACCAGTGGTTTCACCGGAATTTTGAGAACTACTCCTGTACATAAGTTTACAAAAATATTTATTATAGGGTGTTGGGGATTCAGCTTAGTGGCAGAGCACTTACCGAGCATGCACAAGGCCATGAGTTTGATCCCCAGAACTCCAAAAATATTTACCGTATTTTATTATTTTGATTTCCTAAGTCAGTTTTTTCAAAATAACAAAGATATGACATTTTATCATTACTAGTAAAATGGATTGCATTCATAACTCATATCCATTGCAGATGGGATCTCAAGAATGCTTGTGATATTTGAAATATACAATTAAATAATGTTTCTTCAAATGACCATCCATATATTACTGTATCTATATTTATTATCTCTTCTGTATCCTAATTTTGCCTGCTTTCAGATTTTTATCCTTTCATACTTTAATTATACTTGGTTTGTACTCACAGCAAAATAAACTTTTTTTTTAATGTATGTGTTTCTATTTATTTCTTTCTATCCTTCTTTTCCTCTGTTTAAATTTTTTCTAAAGTGATTATATCAATTTACCCTCTAAAATCAGTTTATTACAATAGAGTTTATTCTCTCATCTCTCCAATAAAGATTGGCACACGAGTTGGCTGACTTTAACTTATTTGGATTGATATATCAGTAATACTCAACATCTTGGACTCTTTTTCTTTCTTGAAATATTTACTTCCCTTCTGCCTTAGCAACTTTCTCACCCCTGGACCAAAATATCCAAACTTAGAACTTAAAGGAGGAGAGATTTATTTTGGCTGAAGTTATCTCTAAAATTCAGTCCACAGTCAGCTGGCTTCAATAGAAAGGAAACTTGGCAGAGGAAAGGCTGCTCGCTTCACATCATGGTGGCAAGGAAGCGGAGAGGGAAAAGGACAAGCTGGGAAAGGGCGTTTACCCTCCCAAGTCGTACCCTCAGTTACAACTGAATGGGCCAAAATAATCCAGGTTCTTGTGTACAACAAGAGAAAATTCTGCACCTTGTAGTAAGTAGATGGTAGCGATAGGAACAGGTACAAGGGCAAAGAGAAAAAGGAAGAGGAAGAGGAACCCTTGATGAGTACCAACACAACTCAGGCTTCCGTTATCTAGAGGGTCAAATACCTCTGACTCCAAATGCCCCCAATCCTATCTCTCACTGGTGTCTGAGCCTGCGGTTTGCCACCTCGGGCATCACGACCTCTTGAGTTTAAACAGGGATAATGACCAGAGTGGTGCGGTGCCCACAGCCGAAAGAAGGAAAGGGAGGGGTTCACTAGACTCCTCTGTTTCTAAGGGTATCACAGTAACTAGCTTCTTCGGACCAAACTCCACCTTCTAACAGCGAGTCAGCTACAAATGCCCTCATAAACCAATCGCCTACAAATACAAGAGACTGTGGGGGCAATTTTAGATCTAAGCCATAATGCCTTGATTTCTATGATGATATTTTCTATGGGATTTTTGTCCTATATTCTCTTCTTTGTCTTGTTCCTCTGTGCTATTTTTGTACTTTTCTTTTCTCTTTGTTTTCCTTGAAATATTAGTGTATGAGGTTTTGTTGCTATACATTTTTTTTTTCAAAATAAAGTTACCATCCAGAGATGACTGCATCATCTCTCATGGCTTTAATTACTTATTTATAATAAGCTTCTCATAGATATATTTACTTCCAAATCTCTTTAAAGTATCTAAACTCTTATATTCCACTTCCTATATAATACATGTATGTGGTGCACCGATGTTTCAACATGTATAAAATGAACTCACCTTATTCTCTTTGCAAATGCTCTTGTTTCTTTGTACATTACCACCATCATTCTTGGTGAACAAGTGAGTAAATGTAATATTAGCCTTCCTTTCTCATTTATGTTCATGCCATACTGACAGCAAAACAAACTTCCTTCTTTAAGATTTTCAAATTAAATAAACACTTCTCTATCCCTGTTGCTTATGATTTAGTCTTGGTCAAGCTAATCAGCTGATTACTTCATTGTAACTTTCCTTGTACACTACATAATAGTTACAATATCAATTTTCATCATAAAACTATGATGAATATTTCTGATATCCTGAATATTTCAGATGTACAAATCAAATTTTATCTTGGATTAAAATAGTTTAGGGCTAGTGATGTAGATCAGTGACAGAGTATTTGCCTTGAATGTATGTGGGTCTGTATTCCATTCCCAGCATTGTAAAAAATATTATTAGAATTTTCTTGTTTCCTCAGTTATTTCCCATACTGACTCGGCTATAAGAATGGCACATCTTTGAATGCCCCTATTCTCTTGAGAAATCATCATATTCTTCTAGTGATCTGTGGTTCCTTGATAAGTATTTGGGAAACACATTTATTTGCATCATGAGAGACTAGTTTTATTGCAAATGATATACGTTCTCATTGGATTTAGTATTTTAAATTGTGTTCCTTGTATTCTAATTAGAATCTCTGCTTTGACACTTCATTATATTTATTGTCTGTTCTTAAAGACCAGATGTTTGTTTGCCTCATAATGAATGCCCCACATATTTCTGAATGATGAACAGTGTAAATCTTTTTCCTTGTGTATAATCACTTACTGTAAAGTCACTTACATGCGATGATTAAAAACAAAAGATTTATTAACAGAAGTTCATATATATATAAATTAAAACGTAATTAAAGAAAATAATAGACAAGTATTTTATTTAGCAGTGTGTAATAAAAAAGACAAAGCATATCAATACATGCTAACTATTCTACCATACAAATTATAGACAAATTTTATTTCAGAAACACCATATTTGAAGTGTAAGTGTAAAGTTTGTAATTGTAGGGCTACTTCTCCATTCCCTAGTGTAATTCACAATTTAAGTTGAAAATATATATTGTACTGATAATAAGCTTCCATTATTTCTTAAGGCTATGCATGGATATATTTAATTATATATGAGTATGTGATAATTATGTGTGTCTGTGTTAATCAATGAATAAGGCTCATTCACTGGTTGGATTATCAGTTAAAGGGTGTGTGTGCGTGCGTGTGTGTGTGTGTATGTGTGTGTATTACCTTTAAGAAAATGGAGATACTGGAAATACTGTATAAGATGATATTTAACACAGATGCTATGAGGCTTACAGGTTCAGTGGAAGGAAAGGCTGACAAAGGGCAAAATAAAAATTTTCCGAGAGCAGGTATCAGCAGTATTTAGTATAGTAGAGTTGTACATGTAACAGAATATCGCAAAAAAATATTCGAAAAACAATTTCTATAACTTGCCAAATTCCATAAGCTATCTTGCCATTGTCTCTTTGATAATAGTTTTCATTGTTGTATTTCTTTGTTTATATATTGACAAATTATATTGTACATGTGCATAGATTACAAAATAATGTTAGGATGTTTGAACTTTGTGGATGGTCGAATTAAGCCAACCAACCCCTATATCAGTCTCAAATATCTTGCATGATGAGAATGTCCGAGATCCATTCTCTTAGCTACGCTGAAACACTGAACGGTGCAGTGAATACAGTTAATAGCTAAGCACTGTAGAAGACTTTATTTTTCGCCTCTCAAACATCACATGAGCACTTCTCATCTGTAGATGTAATTCAACAACATGAGGCAGTGGTCCTGCTATTCTTGTCCTTGGGTTTTCAGTACGCTTTATGCAAGGAAAGATATGGAAGGGAAGGGAAGTGACATTGTAATAGCTGAGCTGGTTTGTCCACTTGATTGGCTTTGGAACCACCTAAGGTAGATTACTGAAGCACATTTCCGAGTGTGCCGGGGGGCCGTAGACTCATGGCCTCGTGTGTTATCTTTGATCCCTGGTTACTTTCTCTTGTTTCTCTTCCTCTTCTCTGCTTCCAGACCACCATTGTGTGAGCAGCATTCCTCTGTCACATCTCTATGCCAGGATAGTCCTGCTTTAGATCTAACCGACTATGGACTGAATCCTCTGAAATCAACAGCCAAATAAAATATTTTCTCCCTTAAGTGCTGGATTTCAAGTATTTGGACTCAGCAATCGAAAACTGACCATTTCAGCTATTTAGCAAAGATATTTGGCTACCAATAAAACCTTTTGAGTACTGAATATCACTTTATATTAAACTTCTTTAAATATTGATTGCAATGGAAGCTGCGCTGATCAAAATGATGTAACACTCCTTTGCAAAAGAAAAGATGCAACTGTTTCCACTGAAAAAAGTTCTAATTCTCATTATTCTCTTTATGAGGTTTATTTCTCTCCCAGTGCATACAGAAATCATATTGGTAGATCTGACATCCCCCAACATCACTTATTTACATGTTATCTTACTGAGTGAGGAGACATAAGCACTTCTTCTTATAAAGTCAGCATCATTAATACTTCCAATAATTGTTGTACTCTTTAACTTTTGATGTTAGGTATGTATGTGCTAAAAGGTATTACAGATATCTAGCTTCTCAGTGATACTGCACTTATATCATTGTGTAATAGCAGCTCTGTTTTCTTTGTGCATGTACAATAACTCTCTCTAAGTGATATCCTTCCTTTTTTGTTTTCTTCGGTGGTGGCAATTGGACTTTAGGACCTTGTGCATGCCAGACAAATGTCTAATATGGCTCCTAACCTCTGATGTACTTTTTATTAAGCCAACCCCCATGACGATCAGAATGGGCCATGTTACAGTTTTAATACCAGTTCGATGGAATTATTGTTATATTCTAGTAAAATTATTCCTCACTATGAATTACTTCCTCTAAATCTGTTAAGTACAAAAACTTGGGGAAAGGGGAAAAAATCCAAAATTTGTTAAATTTAAGAATCTTTCCTTTTTCTCCTTACCCCAATTTTACTCCATGTTTCCTAGTCTAAAAATTATTAGCTATGTTGTTCTCTGGTTCAAAGACAAACTACAACATACAACAAACTAGCCTTAGCGTGTGTGTACTCCCACCCAATGATACCACTATGTCTTCTGTTATGTATTTTGATCATCAAATATTTCTAACCAGGCCCAGGCAGAAACACTAACAGGTGTAAAATTATATGCCATATAAGAAACAACCAACTCCCAGAACCCAAGACTTTCCCAAGGCCACAATGTTCCAGCTCCTCTGGCCCCAGATACTTCCCAGGGCCCATAATCTCAAGGAAGAACAAAAAATACCTTACCCTGCAGAAATCTCTGAGCGGCCAATTCTCACACCCCCTTCCCACCATAGCCCATGTTAATCCCTAAACCCCTATGCTCAGGGGGCTTCTCCTTCGTTCCTGGGAAGTCTCCCCTCTGACTGGGTTCACTCCATAAGTAAAGACTGCTCATTGCTGTTCTGAGGTTGTATCTCTCCTTTCTCTGGCTCAAATTATTAGTATCTTCCACAACCAGTTTTGTAGTTCTATGTGTTCATTTGGGTTAAGAATGAATTTACTCATAGTCTTAATGAGTAAGACTATGAATTTCATAGGAGCCCATTTCCCCATTATTCTCTGCTTCAAAAGGGCGCATTGTCCAAAAGCACATCTTGAGATAACTGAGGATGAACATGGCATTCAGTTGCTCCATGGATGGCGATACCTGTAGCAGTCTTGGAGCAATAGAAGGAATCGGTCCTGTTATTCTAGGCAAAGAAAGCACTGTCTTTGTTAGAATGCAAGGGATGCAATGTGATCATCCCACCCCAGGCCACCGGCTTGCATTAGTGCTGGTTTCTATTGTTGATAGGTGTTGCATTCAGCTGTCCTGCAATCAGATGAGCCTTTGAAAGGCTGTTAACTCACCATCAATTCTCATCCAAGTTGGCATGGTCTTCATTTCCATGGGTTTATTTAGCATGTATACAGAAAAACTCTACTATGGTTTGCCATTGCAATAAAAATAAAACAAAAGGTAAACAAGCAAAGAAAACTACAGAAATATTTGCCATTGATTTAACTATCTGTGTGGTATAGTAAGTAGAATGAGACAAAAGGTTTAGGGCTCTGTCAGCTAGCAACAGAGCATGTGTTATATTATGCCCATAGTCAGCTTGACTGTATTCCAGATGTCTGCTGAGCCTGTGAACACTAGGTTGGAAAAAACAAATATGATTTTGCCTACCAATTCCAGTTCTTTTCAGGAAAAAAAAATAAATAAAAATAAAAAAGAGGCCAGAGGCCAGAGCTAGATGGCTTCAATCAGAAATCAGAAGAAAATAGATAATTCAGGAATTGAAGCTTTTAAAATTTGGAGTGTGAACTCTCCTAGATCACAATGAGCAAACATGTTTGAAACAAAAACAAAGAAAATGAAACTTTGAGAATGACCCTATAAATTTCAACTCTGTGACAAAGAAATGATTGCGTTAGGATGTCATTCTTCTAAATTTCCATAGAAAGGCACTAAGGTAATACACACATTTTCTAAAAGAAGAATCAATTTGATGAGATACAAATTTGGTTGCGTTAGAACTTTAATTTCTTGTTTTCTTTGGATGTCTTGACCAAAACTGACTTAGTCTGAAAACAGGGAAGACATTTGGATGAAATCAGCTTTTCTGCAGGCCAGTCCGTGCCCAGGACCATGTGTAGACACCATTACTTGGAAAAACTGCTGCCATATTCTCCTTTAAGCTAAACTACACCTGTGGAATGTGCAAGGATATGGTGTTCGTCATATCCTTTGAAATGTTACTCTAAACAAGTAGGTCATCCCTTTAGCTGACACAGGTCCTCTTTCCTGGAATCTTCAATACAGGGCACACCAAACAACATCTCCTGAACATCTCCTGAGTAATAATAAACGTTCATGGCATCTGGGGATCTATTTAACTTGGCTGGATGGAAGTACTTCTTCAGGATCACCATCTATTAGCTGTGTGATTCCATGAGCTGTTCATCGCACAATGGGGCAAGCAATTCTTCTGTATGTTTTAATAAAACAATCATTTCTACTCCCCTTCTCAAGACATAGTTTCCTTTCTGTTCTGTTAACTTCTCAGGAGCTTCCCCTTGTTAGTCCAAACACAGCAGCTGTACCAAAAATAAGGGTTGTGGTGATTTATTTAGTTACGGCTTAATCAATTTCCAAGCAATTAACTACATTGTGTGTACAAATACGCACTAACATGAAGTTAGCTCCTATATCGGTAGTCTTACTGATAACATCATTTAATGCCAGAGAGGTGGTTCATAACCTAGGTCACATCACTTACTCGCTACAGACTTTGCATGACCCGCTCATGTTTCCTTCGCTTGAATGTTAGATTCTTGCATTTCATTAAGGATCAAAAATCTTAGCAAGTAGATGCTCAACGTTATAATAATTATAGTTCGCATTGAGACTCTTAGAGGTATTTAGAAATAGAAGGCAACATCTGTGACTTTTTATATGTAAAAATTCATAATTGAATGAATAAAATTAACTTTATAAGTTTTACTTTTGAAATTCATTTCCTTTTTTAGAATTTGAAAAGCCCAAATTAAATTACAGATGAACAGAGGAATCAGCTGATTGAAAGTATCATCAATTATTTTAACCTTAGTGCAATTATAGACTTAAAAACATGTCTGAGAGATATACTATAAAAAGTTTCATTTAATGAATAATATTTATGGAGAATAGATATGAATATTTTTAACCACTGGTATTATACTCATTTCTAAGGTTTTAGTTTTAAGTAGCTTAAAATTGTGTTGGTTGAAAATTTTCAAAAAATAAGGAGCTAGTACATGAGTTCAGCGGTATAACACATATATGAAGTTGGAAGTTAGAATAAGAAATTCGGAATTCAAAAAAAAAAAAAAGAAAGAAATTCAGAATTCAAGGGCTTATTCTGTTACTTGTATTAATGTGGATGCTCTTAGGCAAAGAACTTAATTACATGATGGATTCATTTTCATATCTATAATATTGAGATTCCAGTGTATAACCATTTTCATGTAAGATTGTTGGAATCTGAAATACATACATGTGGAACTGTTAGTATATTGCATGACATATAGGTAGTTTGATATATATGATTGATCATTGCTATAATGAATGTTAAAAAATTTGTGATAAATATGTGCATGTGAAAGATGACGTTAAGAGTTTCTCTTCCAAAAATATTTTACCAAAAATAATATTTTCAAAGTAATTGTTAATTTCTTCAATTTTCCTAAAAATAAAGAAGAAAATACATAATTAAGGTGCACATAGTTTTAAACATTGAAATGATAAGTAAAGCACTACTGATATTATAAAGTTTAGTCTATAAACATATAGTGGTAAAAAAGTCACACTAAAAACAAAGTTGTCAAGCAGAAGAACAAGTAAGGAATGAACAATCACCATTCAGAAGTGAAAATTACTTAAAAATATACAAAATAAAAAATATTCTTAAATCTTATAAATTCAAGTAGACAATAACTCATTCCAAAGTTAATATACAGAGAAATTTTATGATAATTATAGAAAGACTATATGGGTATTTAACTTAGTGCTTATTTTGTCTTCTGATTTTTATATTTTCATATTAAATATGATGTTGATTTAAAACTCCATAAATTACAGGCATCATAGTGTAATACTACTAACAATATGAAAATTAATATAAGAATTTGCATACCTATGGATTTAATGCATTCAAAATAAACACGTTAATGATATTAAAGAAAATATAAATATCTCATTAGTTTCATGAAAATTAATCCATTAGTTTCCATTCTACCCCAACACATGAGTGAAAATATTCATGAGTAAAAAGGCAAGTGTTGTTTATCTTTCTAAAGTGAGCTATGTGAGGAAACACGATAGGTGAGTTTTTTCCAAAACCTTCAAAGTTTTTGTTTATCTTGAAAATTCACCTCCATTCAACAATGTCCTTTTCTTTTTTTATTGTTTAATCTGAAGTGATTTTTACAAGTCTTGGTATCATATATACATCTTGAAACTAAAATATAAAAATAACAAAAGATTGACACAGAAACATTGATCTTCTGACACCGTATTTTGCATATTTTTTTACCATTTTATCACCTTCGTTTTTTCCTATGAGCTAAACAAGAAGCAGGCATTGAAATGGACTAGTGTGCTACAAAGATAGCACACGGTGCATTGAAACCAGACGAATGTTTATACAAGAAGCACCAAAATTCAGCGTATAAAATGAGGAAGCAGCATGTGTGGTTACTCCTGCTCTATGAGTTCAACACTGTTTCACCTCTTTATTCATAATGTTTTTATGTTCACATTGCTTTTTCCACTTCCCAACTTGTGTACACCTTTAGTTTTGCTTTTGCTATTTATTTTTTGTTTTCCTTCCACTACAAATTCAGATCTGTTCAAGCAATTAGAAGTAAAGATTTAAACAATTTCAGATCACAATTTCAGACTTTAATTTTTTTACGAATGAATAATAGTTAAGGTCTTTGCTATGCATATATGCATATATTTCTACAAATATGTATGTGTGATAGTATCACATAGAATTTTAAAAGATATAGAAATTTTAGTGACTATATTATGATGTTGTACATTTGGAATTATGAAAGAGGAATGAACAAAATTTTATTTTCAATCATAGTGTTATTTCAAAGGCAGAACATACATGCAAGATTTTTGTTACAAATGTGCAAAAACTTTTATTTTGCCAATTCTTGCCATAATTCCAAAAAAAGGAGATTCAATTGAATGCAGTTAATTAAATCTACAAAAATCTAATATCATTAAAGCAGATAAATATGATAATATCATTGTATATTATTAACTTGGAATGATGTTCACACATTTTAAGTGATTATTCATTATGTCAGAACTATGTACATCGGAGTATATTGGAAGACAGAAAGAAAAAAAAGTGAAGTTCCAGTATTTCCAGCAAGGTGGACTTTCTTACAATAGCAGTATTTAAAAAAAAATGATGACAAAAGAGTATAATTACTAAACACTATGATACAGAAATTCCAGATATAATAGAAGAAATTCTGGTAACATTGGTCTGGGAGAAGTTGGCATTCTCAATTTTTTCTTATTAATCATGGTTAAACTCTCTTGTGTAATATTCTACAGCAATAGTATGAGATGGCAAATTGGCTGGTTGGGGTGATCACAGAGAACAAGTGACTGATCACTGACCAAGATGGTCTTAATGTTTTCCTCAGCTTGACCATCTACCAATATATTCCTTTCTGACTCTAGGCCTTTGATGTACTTTTTTTCTTAGAATATTGCTTTAGTAAACTTAAAACTGTGTCATTTCTCTGCCTCTCTGAGGGGTAAATGTTCTCTTGGCCTCTTTCTCCAGGAACTGAGAGTGTATGTTTGAAATTTAGTAATCAAGAGAGCATTCGTATCATGTATCTGTATCACACAGTCTTGGTGGAAGGAGCTCAACATTATTGTCATTTAGCAAACGCATATGACTCAGGGCATTAGCCTGATATACTCTCGAGTTGAGCCACATATGACCAAAATGCTTAAAATCTCTTTGCTTGTTATTTGGAATAAAGGTCACTTTAAGTTTGATCTTGAAATATTTTTAACTTCTATTGCAATAGTCTTGAGTAGTCTTTTCTTACCTGTTTTATTTCTCCCAGTGAAATGTTCTTTTGACAGCATGTATTGTGCAAAGAGTAATGGATGCTGCAACCCAAAACGAGTAATAGAAATACTTACATCTTGTTGTTGTTTAAGTTTTGCTACTTGATATATTTAGAATTGATCAACAGGGTGAGGTGCTCTTTGAATTTGATTCACTCTCATGTGGCTGCTGGGCTGCCCATCAATCATTTGTTGTCCTACTAATTGTACTGATGTGTGATGCTACTCATTTCATATTCTATATCCAGCCACACCTTTGGATTTATTTCTGGGCATCATATTTGTTCTGCTACTAATAGTGGAATTATAGGGTAGGGTGACATGTTTTAATTATTCATGGTTTATGATGAATTTCAATATCTCAAAGAGCACATCATTTCTCATAGTATGTATTGGTGAAAACTTCCTTTGATATGCACATTTCAATTTCAGTTTTTTAAATCTAGGAGAAATTAACATAATGATATAATCACCATGAACATATCAAAATTAAAACTGAACTTTCATTACACTTTTTTTATGATTATAAGTCTTTTTGCAATTTTATTGTGTGTGCTATGACTTCAAGGACAATTGAAAATTTTTCATATAATTGGTGCACATTCTTGTATAATTTATTTATAGATATTTCATCTTTTCTACTGCCAAAGAAATTAAATTTTGTGCCAATATACACAATTCACTTTTTTATATTGTGCATATATTTTGTATTATGTTGTGTTGTGTATACATATTGTGTATCTTGTATTGTGTATATATTAGGTAGGGATTTTAAAAAGATTTTTTAGTATTGTATACTTAATCCATGTGCATATTCATCTATTTCTTGGATTTTTTGTGTCAGTAACTCTATTATTTTCTTCAAAAAATATTTACTGAACACTGATTATATGTTAAATGCTTATGGAGAATCAGTAAGCAAATTCATCAGGGATTCTCTTCATAATCTTACTTTTAATAATACAGTATAATATGCAAAAAAGTGGTATATATATTTTAGTTATTAAGAACACACGTGTTGGGGTTGGAGATTTAGCTTTGTATACTTCATCTTTAAAAATAGTTTTTCTTAAATGCACACACTGCTGTACATGATGGCATGAATCGGGACAGATATTGAAGCCAAAGAAATATTTCTCTGGGAAGATGAGGCTTATAAAGTTCTAGCAAAGAGGTACTATTAAATTTTTCTTTACATTAAATGTCTGATTGCAACTCTGTATGTTCAAAATTAATAAATAACCATTTATTTTGTAGTATTAGCAATATTATATATATAATTATATAATCATGAACAAAAAAACTACTTATACATTTCTGTACTTCCTATATGACATCTGCTAAGAGAAAACTCTTTTACCTTATAAAAGTATTTTACAAAATAACACAAGCCGAAGTTTAATGATTAAATAAGAAAACTTACACGGCTGCTTAATTATCCTAATGCCTGTCCTAAGATGAGCAGAATGGGTAAATCATTTGAAATATTATTATCGGTCATCATTACATTTTACTCACCGACTCACACAAGTTCATGTAGTGTCTGAGGCACGTAGCTTTTGATTTGACTGATGGCGTGTGGTAGACACATGGGGCAGAGTTAGCACTGAACTATGCTGTTCCTCACAGAGCGTTCTTTTGTAATACACTCAGTGTGGCATGCTCCACACAACTGAGTCATGAAAACTGTCATTGAAAATCACATAATAATATTAAAAGGATAGAGTCCCATCGAGCCACGTTATCAGCTGTCCAGGGCTCTGTGTGTCCCATGGGCCATGTTTAGACATGCCTACTCTAAGCGGCTAAATTACATCAAAACATTGAATTGAAGTAATTCATTTTAATAAAAAGGTGAATTTCTACATTATTTGTATAATTACTGTTTGCTTATACATCATACTATATTTATTTAAATTTGAGTACAATTCAATGAATCACAATACAGATTTATGAAATTTTGTGAGATAAGTGTTGGGACATTTACATTATTAGAACAATATTTGATCACTTATGTTCTCCAACCAAAAACTATTAGAATATTTGATAAATTTCTTTTTCAAATGGAAGATTACATGTTTATTGGTCTCACAAACACAATTTACTATCCAGGCAAATATTTTCAGCTGCAATTTTTTGCATAAATAATGCAAAAATGAATTTCTATGTTTTGCCCTTTGTTGTGGTACATCTCTGAAATAATCATTTAGCGTCTCATCACAAACAGAAGGAAGAATATTGCGATCATAAGAAACCCCTCATGTACAGTAAAATTCCCATACAGAAGTTTGGACAGAATGGAGCACAAAATAGATAGAAAGCAAGTATAAAATAGATATTTGATTAGCAAGTCAGAATCCCAGGACCCCAGTTTATTTACCTGGCCACATGGTGCAGTCAAGGTTGTTGATGTTCGTATGCACAAAGCACCCGCCACACCATACGGCCTGGGCTGGCTGGAATACATGATGGCATAAAAGCTCTTTTTATGAATATTCAACTGTCGCAAAACATGTACTTCAGGAGAACAAGTAGTCTAGTTAGTGGCTCTCTCTTGTGCCTATATCACAATCTCTGTGTTCCAAATGTTAATTCTGTCACCGAAAGGCAAAGCTAAATAAAATAATACAGGAGAATGACTGTTCATAGAAAAAGAGAACATTTCTCCCTGAGATTCTCCCTGACACACGAGCACTTTTCTCTTTGTAGGGACACACATCACGCCCTGTGTGCCTCTTCCCAACATAGTGTTCCTAGGTACATTGTAGGAAACTCTTTTCTTCCCTTCTTTTTAAATTATAGGCAAATGATATTTTTTTTTTCTTTTGTAAGGAAATAATACTCAACAGTTTGCTATATCTAATTTTTAACCCAACAGCCTATTTAAATATATTTTTAGGGTACGTGAATTTACTTGCTTAAAAAAGGTGGAAAATTCAGACATGTAGATCTGCTTTAATAATGATAGTTCAGAAGATGGTGGAGCAGGAGAGAAGCAGAGTAAGAGCCTATCTGAGATTTGTTGTCCAGACACTGGAATATAAAATTTTGGAGAAGAGAAAGAGGAAAGTGTGTTCTTAGGATTCAGCAGGGATCTGAACCAAGAGTTGAAGCCCATGAGGAAAGCAAAAGGAGAGACCAGTCCGGACAAACGTGAAGGACTGAGAGCACTTTCTCCCAGAGCTCCGGCTCACAGCCCTGGCTAATAGCGCTGCCTTGCAGCATGGTTTGCAGCCCCTGGGTCACGGCCCCGGGTCATAGTCCAAGCTCACAGCAGCAGCTTCCAGCCCGGGTCACAGTCACAGCCCAGCTCACAGCCTCTGTGCACAGCCCACCTCACAGCCTGGCTCACGGCCCCAACTCGCGGCCCCAGCTCTCAGCACTGAGTGACGCAGTTTGAGCCTGTGGATGCACGGTGAGTACTGGAGACGCCAGAGACCTCCACGGAAAGACACACAAATGGAGCAGAGTGGCGGACACTGAAGACTGTAGTGGCTGCCCATATTGATGCAACCTGCAAAACTGTCTTTCAAAATTGATGATACTTCCATGACAAAGAACACCTGAAGAGATTTATAACCACCAAACCAGCACTTCAAATTATTCTGAAGGACATTCTGGAAAGAGAAAATAAGGACTACAACACCAGAAATTGCAACAGAATGAATCCTTCAGGCAAGGCAAGTAATTAAACAGAAGGGAAAATTAGGAACCCAACAACAGGTAAATAATATGACAAGAATAAGTCAACATACGTCAGTTATAACCATCAATGTAAATGGTCTCAACTCGCCATTCAAAAGAAGCAGACTGGCAAAATGGGTCAAGAAGCAAGACCCAGCAATATGCTACATACAAGAAACACATTTAATCTAAAAAGAAACCATAGACTGAAAGTCAAAGGATGGAAAACAATACTTCATGCAACAGGAACCTGGAAAAAAGCAGGGGTAGCCATTTTATTTGCAGACACAGTGGATTTCAAGGTCACTACATGCTTGTAAAGGGAACAACCCAAGAAGAAGAGATGACAATTGTAAATAAATATTCACCAAATAACAGCGCACCTAACTACATACAACAAATATTGACAGACATGGAAAACCAAATAAGCACCAATATGATGGTAATGGGGGACTTCAGTACCCCACTATCACAAATAGACAGATCAACTAGACAAAAAGTCAACAGGGAAATATCAGAACTAAAACAAACTCTTGAACAAATGGATCTAGTAAATGTAAACAGAGTATTCCACCCCAGGACATCAGAATACACATTCTTCTCAGCTGCACAGAGGACTTTCTCCAAAAGAGACCACATACTAGCTCATTGAACATGCTTAAGTAAATGCAAAGGAATTGAAATTATCCCATGCATACTATCAAACCTTGAAACTGGAAATAAACAGCAAACGGAACCACAAAAATTCCATAAACACATGGAAATTAAATAGCACACTCCTGAACAATCAATGGTCCAGAGAAGAAATTAAAGAATAAATTAGACAGTTTCTACAATTGAATTATAAGGCCAATACAACCTACCGAAATTTGTGGGACATAATGAAAGCAGTTCTACGAGGGAAATTTATAGCATTGAATGCTCATATCAGAAAAACCGAGCAGGCTCAAATGAATAACCTAATATTGAATTTCAAGCTTCTAGAAAAAGAAGAGCAACTCAACCTCAAAGCCCATACAAGGAAGAATATTATAAAGATCAGAGCTGAAATTAACACAATTGAAACTAAGAAAACAATACAAAGAATCAATGGATCAAAGAGTTGGTTCTTTGAAATATTAAATAAAATTGACAAACCTTAGCCAACCTTATTAAAAAAAGGAAAGAAAAGACTCAAATTCATACTATTAGGAATAAAAGGGTGAAATCACAACAGATCCTGAAGAATTCCAAAAGATCATCAATACCTACTTTGAGAACCTGTATTCTAATAAGATTGAAAATACAGAAGAAATAGACAGATACCTAGATACATATGAATTACCAAAACTGGATCAAGAAGATATAAAAACTCTAAATAACCCAATATCAGCCACTGAAATTGAAGAAGTAATTAAAAACCTACCAACAAAGAAAAGCCCAGGTCCTGACGGATTCACTGCTGAATTCTTCAAGAAATTTAGAGATGATTTAACGCCACTAACTCTCAAACTCTATAATGAAATTGAAACAGAAACAATACTCCCAAATTCATTCCTGGAAGCAAGCATTACCCTGATACCAAAGCCAGAGAAGGATCCAACTAAAAAAGAGAACTATAGGGCAATCTCATTAATGAACATAGATGCAAAAATCTCCAGTAAGATACTGACAAACAGAATGCAGCAAAGTATCAAGAAGATTATACACCATGACCAAATAGGATTCATTCCAGAGATGCAGGGATGGTTCAACATACGCAAATCAATAAATGTGATACACAATATTACCAGAGCCAAGGACAAAAACCCTATGATCATCTCAATAGATGCAGA
>PVJO010028172.1:0-18542 GCA_004026905.1 Hystrix cristata
CGCCAAAGCATGTAAGCCTCAGACCTCAGAGCCCTCTGTAAAATTTATCACTGTACTCACCTCCACTTCACTATGTATTACTACATTTATAAACCTGTGGGCAGATAACTTCACCTTGATTTCGGCAGGTTGTTCAGGACTGTGGAAGTGGTAGGAGAGAGCCAGGCAGATTCCCACCTGTACCAATAGGGGGCACACGAGTACCTCGCAGATCTACCTGGCCTGCAGGTGGACGCTGCCTCCGTTGTTTCTTGAATTCCCAAAGTGTTTGCTATCCCCAGCCATTAGATTTCTGTACTTATCCTGGAAATAAAAATAAAAAGGACAGCTGGGGATTTAGCTCAGTGGTTAGAGTGCTTGCAAGCAGAAGGCCCTGAGTTTGATCCCCAGCACAAAAAAATAAAAATAAAAAGGACAGAGCCTCAGCTTGCAAGGACCTTTTCCAGGGAGACACTGGTATGTAAATAATCATTCACCCAGTAGCTTCTAGGTGCCAGGCATCCTGCTAAGGGGTAGAGTGGTAAAATGATTTCATTACAAATTGGAAAAGACACCAGGGGAATGAGCCCATTAAAACACTGCTTCTAGCTGGATGCAGTGGCACATGCCTGTAATTCTGGCAATTGGGAAACGGAGGCAGGAGGATTACAAGTTCAAGTTCTGGGGCAACTTTGTGAGCCCATCTCAAAAATAATAATAATAGAACAAGAGAGCTGGGGTTGTGGTTCACTTGATTCAATCCCCAGTACAGGAGAAAAAAATCATAATTATACCATCAATTCCCTCCACCTGACTTTTTTGTTTGTTTGTTTTTGGTTTTTTTAGACAGGGTCTTGCTATGTAGTTCAGGCTGGCCTTGAGCTCACTGTGTAGCCCAGACTGTCCTCCAACTTGCGGCGATCCTCCTGCCTCTGCCTCCTGAGTGCTGGGATTACAGGTGAGCACCACCACACCCAGCCCACCTGATCTTTTTTTTTTTTTTTTGGTGCTGGGGATTGAACTCAGGGCCTTGTGTTTGCGAGGCGGACACTGACTACTGAGCTAAATCCCCAGCCCCCCACTTGACTTATTTTAAAGCAACTTTAATCAGTGGTTTGTTTTGTTTTGTTTTGTGGTTAGGCTGAGGTAAGAGAATTTCAAATTCAAGCCCAGCCTGGGCCATTTAGTGATTTAGCAAGTTCCTGTCTCATAAATAAGTAACAAATCCATCCAACTAGGGATATAGTTCAATGTGAAGGCTCTGGGTTCAATCCCTCGTATCAGAAAAAAGTTCACTGTGTGATACCAGATTTCACTCAGGAAAAAATGTAAAATTTTACCAGAAAAATATAAACATTTGTCCATAAAACGTTTTCTACAAGAAAATGTGCGCATGGTGTGGTAGAGCACACTTATAGTCCCATCACTCTGGAAACTGAGGCAAAAGGATCTCCACAAGTCTGAGCACAGCTGGGGCTACACAGTGAATTCAAGGCTGGCCTGAACTATATAGTGAGACCCTGTCTCAGAAAAACAAAACAAAAAGTTATACACAAGAATTTGAGGATTTAGCTCAAGTGGTAAAGCGCTTGCCTTGCAAGCACAAGGTCTTGAGTTCGATCCCCAGCACCCCCCCCAAAAAAAGAAAAAGAATGCTAGGCTGGGCATAGTGGTACACACCTGTAGTCCCAGCTCTCAGGAGGCTGAGGCAGGAGGATTGCCATAAGTTTGAGGCCAGCCTGGGCTACACAGTGAGTTCAAGTCCAGCCTGAACTACATAGTGAGACCCTGTCTCAAAAAAAGAAAAAGTTGGTAGCCATTTGCACAGAATGGTCAAATAGATCCAGACTGAAAATAACCCCAAAGTATATCAATGTGAAGAGATAACAAATTGTGATGTTTTTACAAGGGGGAATACTACTTATAACAAAGAACAACAGCGTTGGGATTCAATGGCAGAACACTTGGGTAGCAGGCACAAGGGCCTGGGTTTCATCCCCAGCTCCACAAGAAGGAAAGAAAAAGAATCATTCCAGCTAACTTGCACCCAATGCTCCCTCTGGGATTGGCAGTGTGTGTGAGCTCATTTGATAACCCAATCATCTTGCGGGTACCATAAATCCTATTTTACTGATAGGGAAATTGAGGCCCAGGTTAGATTGCGTGTCCAAGGTCACACAGGTGCAAGATGGCCAAGCTGGGATCTGAGTTCAGGCCCTTTTGCCCCAGAGTAGATTGCACTTTCCTGCTGGGGGATAATGTAACAGAGATAACCTGAGTGTGGTTTCCCTTGCTCACTTCAGGAGAGTGGGAAGGACAAAAATGTTTGCTTCCTGGGAACAGTCCCCTGAAACCCGATACTTGAAGAGACTGATAGTGCACAGCTCCAGGTTTTCCATACAATCAAGAGTCATCCAGGGACTGGGGATTTAGCTCAGTGGTTAGAGTGCTTGCCCCCAGAGTTTGATTCCCAGCACCAAAAAAAAAAAAAAACAAGAGTCATCCAAAGGGTTGGGGATTTAGCTCAGTGGTAGAGCACTTGGCTAGCAAGTGCAAGGCTCTGAGTTCATCCCCAGCACCTCCCCTCCCCCATTTAGTATATGTGCTGCCAAAGCAAGCACTCCCCTCTCCCAAAAAAAGTCATCCAAACAAGATACTGAGTTGTCCTTATCAACATCCGATCCCACCAGCTGTCTCTCCTTGGAGGCAGGCTGGGCTGGGTCCCTCTAATTATAGCCCTCCTTCGGCAGGTACTTTGGGCTTGTGAGTAGTATGAATATATTGGCAGTTGGAGATATAACCTTTTTTTTTTTTTTCTGTACTGGGGATTGAACTCAGGGCCTTGTGCTTGATAGCCAAGCACTCTAACCACTGAGCTAAATCCCCAGCCCTCTTTTTTTGTTTGAGACGGGGTCTTGCTATGTAGTTCAGACTGGCCTTGTACTCTCAGCAATTATAAGCATGCACCACCACACCCAGCTTTGGGCTTATATTTAAAGAAAAAATGCAATTCTTGTTGTGAAGAAGCCTGAGGGCACCAGCTTTCCATTCAACCTTGCCTTTTTTTGGGTTACAAGCCTCCTCCAGTGCCCACTTTCTCCCCATGGGAGGTCAGAAAGTATGTGGCGCTTTGGAACCCAGGTGGAATCTTGGCCTCCAGCAATATAACAATGAGCCTAACCATGGATAAGGTTTTCCATGGATTTATTCCCTTCTAGGCACTGGGTGAAATTTCTTTCCAGCATTATCTTGTTTGGTGTGCAAAATAACCTTGTGAGGAAGGGCCTGTGATGACCCCATTTTACAGGTGGGGAAACTGAGGCTTAGGCAGTGCCACATGCAATCTGATATGAGTCCATGCTCATAACCATGATGATGCAGGCCTGAGAATGTAGTTGAAATTTTGCTCATAGACTGGAGTGAGCATCCCAGAAAGAAATTGTTATCAGGAACATTTCGTTCACTCAAGAGAAATGTAATAAGCAAGCACTGTGCATATGTATTTAGCAACCGCTAAAGCGAGCCTCTGTAGGCTCTTTGCAGAGGCGGGAGTATAAAAAAGGCTGACAAAGACAGCTAATGCTGGCTGGGCTGCCACAGACTCTCATGTAGCCTGCATTTTGGTGTCTTCCCCACCTCGCAGATGAAGAGATGGAGAAACAGGCTTCAGTGTTTTCTCACTGAAGCAGGCACTATGACAGACTACATTCCTGCTTATGTCCAGGACTACATGGTACCAGGCTCTAGTACTCTAGTACTTGGTATATGCCCATAGTGTATGCTTGCAGGCAGCTGAGTTTTCAAATTCCGGTCTTGCTTGAGTACTTTCTTCCCTCCAGCTGGACCTGCTCATATGTTCCCATCACTCAGAGCCCAGCTCTCATGCACCTCCTTCCTTAACTGTCCTCAGTTTGCTTGCCGGTTTCTGGGGTGGGGCTCTTTTGTTGGTTCAGGTTTTTAGTATATGTGCTGCCGAAGCGAGCACATGTTTCAGGTTTTTTTTTGGTGCTGGGGATCGAACTCAGGGCCTTGTGCTTGCAAGGCAAGCACTCTCACCACTGAGCTAAA
Organism: Hystrix cristata; assembly: GCA_004026905.1. Taxonomy (NCBI): domain Eukaryota; kingdom Metazoa; phylum Chordata; class Mammalia; order Rodentia; family Hystricidae; genus Hystrix; species Hystrix cristata. Next base: position 4,048 of record PVJO010028172.1, read on the forward strand.
TCCCCAGCCCTGTTTTGTTTTGTTTTGAGACAGAGTCTTGCTATGTAGGTCAGGCTGGCCTGGAACTCAGTATGTAGCCCAGGCTGGCCTCAAACTCTCAGTGATCCTCCTGCCTCATCCTCCCGAGTGCTGGGATTAGAGTGCCACCAGGCCAAGCTAGTCATGAGGTAATTGTGAGCAAAACAGATACAGTTCTGTCCTCATTGAGTTCATTGACTCTGGGGGGTGAAAGACATTAATAAACATCATATAAATATGTATTTGTGGAATGATTGAATATTCAGATATCTGTACCTGTATTACTGTTCCTGGTTGACTTTATACATACATACTTTTGTGGGGCGGTGTGCTGGGGATCGAACTCAGGACCTGTGCTTGCCAGGGAAGTGCTCTACCACTGAGCTAAATCCCTACCCCCTCTAGTTTCTGTGCTATGGGCAATGATGCAACAAGTGGCTTTGCACACTTGTGTGTGTTTCTCTGAGAGATGCTGAGGAATCCAACTGCTAGGTCATGGGATAGCTTTTCTCTTTCGCTCTTTATTTTACACATGTTCTGCATTGTTGGAATCATATGCTACTTTTGTGATTTTAAAAAACTGAAAAATAGAAAGAGGTAGGTAGATGGTTCATGTTGTTGGCGCTCAGGAAGTAGAGGTGCCTGATCACTGTCACATGATGTTATGTAACCTGCTGATCATTATGTAATGAAATCCGAAAATGATGCTCCTCTGCCTTCCACACTGGCAAGCAGGGAAAGCGCAAGCCTTCAGCTGTGTTTAAAAGATGAGAAATGTGACTCTCTTAAGAGGCTGTGGGTCTTTTCTCATTGGAAACGTCACTGAGTCTCTGTGGCCACCAGGGTTTCCTACCCGGAAAGCCCTTCTTAAAAACCCGTTTCCCTCCTGGCTGTCACAGAACCATAGAGCTGGAAAGGACTTTCTTTAGCAGCCTCATGTGCAAATGCAATCTTGTAACACTTGCCAACAGGGGAGTTCTGGGTTGTTGTAAAGGCAGAAGTCAGCTGGAATTCCTGTGAACAGGATCACTTCACATCTGATTAAATGTGAGCTCATAAGATACACAAAGACCTCAAGGGGTGCTCAGGCAGCCACACAGTACGCAGAATAATCTTAGCTGTTTGAATTACAGGTTACTAGTTCTCCAAATGTTTCCCCAGAATTATGTCATTGTGCCCTGAGACAAGCTCCACTGGCGTTACCCGGGTCATCGAGGATCAGAGCTCCCGCAATCGAGGAACATCTACTGGGCGACCTGTTGATCAGACAGCCACAGAGCTCAAGGAAATAGGGATGAAGAATTTGGGGTCTAATGGGGTGTCAGGTTAAATACATGTGCTGAGATATTTGCATGGAGAAATCAGGAAAGACTTCAAAAAGGAAGTGAGAGCTGGGCTGGGGCTGGAAGCCACGAAGGCAATGGAAGGAAAAAGCAAGGGGAGAGACACCACACAGAGGCCAAAGCGCACGGAGGCCGGTGGAGAAAGGAGCGCTGAGAATGTTGGAGAACAGCGGCTGGCACGGAGTAGGCTGTGAGCCTCCAATACATGTCTAGTATAAATCAGAGACAAAATGAATCGTTCAGTCGCAAATAATGTTCAACAAAGCCACCGCCACCCCACGTCAGTATTAACACGTTCCTGCCGGCTTGAACCACTGTCTGGGCTAAATCCCCAACCCCTTCTAGTTTGTGTTTCTGTCACTTGCTAGGCAAGCGCTCTACCACTTGAGCTAAATCCCCACCCCCACGGCAGGACCTTCTCCCTCAGCCTCCTGCGCCGGGCTAACCAGACACCTTGGAAGCACGAGGGATTCGGTGGTGACCGACAACAGCCCGGTCCTCATGGAGTTATGGTCGACAAGGTGAATAGGAGGACAGGGCAGCCTGTAAACAGACGCCAGTGGAGACCCTGCAATATGGCTTCCATATTCAGGGAGACTAGGGTCGAATGGTCGTTTCCTTCGATTTAACCGGATTTAAAAAAAAAAAAGTGTATATAGAGCTCTAGTATATGCCGACCGTTGTACTAACTGGTCCCTGTGTATTAATTCTGACAATCCTGTGAGGCAGGTACCATTATTATTTTTCAGGTGAGAAAGATGAGGCTCAGAGAGGTTAAGTAACTTGCCCAAGGTCAAACAGCTACCAAGCAGTAAACCCAAAACTGGGACCCTCGTTCTTCACCACACCCCTCAGAAAAAGTCCACAACCTTCTCAAAATTGGATTTCAGTCTCGCGTGATCTCGACATCTCACTTTCTGAGCCTCGGAATTTCCGTCTGTGAAATGGGGTCGAAGGATCCGACCATCACCCTGCTCTCTCAGGCACAGACGGGAGCGCAGCTCGCGTATTACCTGGACAGGAGCTGGAGCCAAGTTCGGGAGGTGGAAGCCGACCTCCCCTCCCGGCTCCCGCAGGTCTCCATGACAACCCAGCCAGCCACAGCCTCTCCGCTGAATGCATGCGTCACTTCCGGCTCATTTATTTCCGGGTCCCGGCTCGAACTGCGGTAGCAGCCCTTTCGGGCCCAAACCAGGGTTCTGCGAGTTCTGTGCGAGTTCTTCTGCCCCTTCATGTCTTCCTCTGCCGCCCAGCTGTAGTCGCTGCAGTTCGCGGGCATCTACCTCTTCCCAGGGCCCGCGCGCAGCCGCGGCCCAACCTCCTCTGGGGCCCGCCTCCGGGAAAAGTCACTTCCGGGCCGAGTGTTTCCGGGTCGCCGCTGGCCCCCGGGTACTGGTTTCTGTACCTAGCTGCCCGCGGGAGAGCTGAGAGCCCAGCGGGGCCCGGCTCGGGCGGCGGCCGCGCCTCCCGTTTGCGTCCCTCGTCGGGGCGCCCTCGGCGGCAGTCAGGGGTGAGTGAGGAGCGGCCGCGAACGGAAGCTGCCCCCGGGCGGAGGGGGCGCCCGATACTGCAGGGCTCGGCGGGCCGGGGAACAAGGTCCCCTTCGCGGCGTCCCGGGCGACCGGAGGGCCCGCTTTTCGGCCCCCGGCGAACCCCCAAGCTGCCCTCAGGATCCCCATTGCCCTGGGCCGCCTCGCAGGCTCCCGGGGCCGGCCGAGGGCGGCCCGCGGCAGCTCGGGAGGAACATCCCCCTTTTCAGCGACCAGCCAAGCAGGAGGACGCCTCGAGCCCACCCTGAGGCCGTGACTTCGCAGTGGTCCCCAGGTCGGGCTGTGGTGGCAGACCTGGGATTGTACGCACCGTGTGACCTTGGATAAGTCTCTTCGTCCTGTGAGCCCCAGTTGTTTAATTTGTTAAATGGAATGAATCTGCTTGCGAGGGCCGGAGTAGGAATGGAGTGAGGTAATGCAGGTGAGGCATGGTCTCTGGCATTCAGTAGGCGTCCAATAAATGATAGTTCTTGTTACTTCGTTCACAAACCCGTAGGGGGCTGAGGGGGTAGCTCAGTGGTACAGCGCTTGCCTAGCATACGAAAAGCCCTGGGATCCAGCCCCAGCACCGCCGAAACAAACCCGTGGGGAAGCCCGAGTTTGAGACTGGTATGTTTTTCCCGACTGATGTGGCCCTCGGTGTGGGGGGAGGGGGTTTGCCCAGCTGGGAATACCTGTCACCAGCTCACCAGCTTCTGTCCACTACAGGGAAGGGACACATCTTCCTTTACATAGGCAGCCGCCTGTAGGGAAGTCTGCTTTCAGCACCGCTCTGGTTATTTTCAGAGGTTTTGGGAGACCTTTCTGAATGTCCCTGGCTGTCTTGGCTGTGTGTGTGGAGCCTCGTGCTTGGAACGGGTGCACAGAGGTGAAGTGGAGAGGGGCGAGGGCGGGCACTACCTTCCCCTGCTCCTGTTGGGAGGCTGAAGGTAGACCAGGATGTGTAAACCTGTGGATTGAGGCAATGCTGGGACCAAAATAGCTTCTGCCTGTGCAGGGAGGGGGCGCCTTCATGCTGCTCGGGAATGTTTCTGCTTGAATGGGCGAGCTGAGGTAAAGCCAAGCCAGTGCTTTGCCACACGGAATCATTCCAGTTCTCTTCGGCAGGGATTTAAACAGATTCAGGTTTCTCTTTAGATGTTCTAAAAACAATCCTTAGAAAAACCGCTGCCTCCTTGACTTGCACAGTACCTCTTCTCTTTGTGGACTTGATTTTTTACAAAGGGGCCTAGATTGTGGGTGCGGGAGGTGCCAATCCGGGCTGCCTGTCTCCGTGTTTAGGATATTCACAGAGCCATTTTTTTTTCCCTTGCCAGTCTGGCATGGCTTGGCATTCCAGTCTTTGGGCTGCTTGGAGAAATGAACAGTTTTTGTCGCCCGGCTGTCTTGATCTCCTGTAACCAGGCTGTTTTTGCAGAGAGCATATTTTTTGTTGTTCTTGCAGTGTGCTGGGAATAAACTGCTGGCTCTGTGCTCAGAAAAGACACCAGCTATGACCAGCCACAAGGCAGCCTGTATTCTCTGAAAATATATTCTGCAAGGATGATGTAACTGCTTCACCACTGGCTGGCCTCTGACCAGCCTCATTCCTTGGCCCTTGCGCTTACATCATAGAGAGATTTGTGGTTCTCCCATCCCTGTTCTATGTGGGAAGATGGGAATTTTGCTACTACAAGAATTTTTAGAACTCCGCTGTGCCGGCCCTGGCATAGGTCATGCTAACTGAGCTGAGCCTTTCCAAGTGAAGCCGGCTAGGACATACAGCTCTGCTGGGCGCCTTGCTGCGATGTCAGAGTTTTGGTGTTTGACTTAGGTTCAGATCCCAGATCCACTTCTTCCTAGCCTTGAGGTTTATGCATAGCAAGTGGGTTGGCCCCTGAACCTCAGTTTCGTCTTTAATGTTGGAGTTATCATGTGGATTTCATTGGTTTTTGAAGAACAGTTCACACAGGGCCTTCTCACACTGAGTCCCTTGGCAAATGGCACCAACTCCAACTGTAACAGTAAATGAGGAGAGTGGGAGAAAGCCCGTCCTCAGGGCCTGCCAGACCAACCTTAGATTTCGGTACTAGCCAGGCATGGTGGTGCACACGTGTAATCCCAACACTCAGGAGACTTTTACGATTTCACTTTCCCTCACCTTTTCCCTCTCTTATCTAGGTTGGATTAAAATGGGTTTCCCAGCCTTGTTTCTAGAACTTTGAGCACTAGTCTGGTCTGTGTGAATCCTTTTTCCTTGTTTATTGTTGCCAGCAACAACAAGGGTGTGGACTGTTAGTGGATCACCCAGAGCAGAGTTCAAGACTGAGTTTGAAGGTGGCTGTCTTTGTTTAAAAAAAAAAAAAAAATTAGCCTCTTGAATGCACTAGGTTATAGCTGAGCGGTAGAGTGCTTGCCTACCATTCAGAAGGCCATGGGTTTGATCCCCAGCATTGGAAAAGACAAAAAAAAAATCAGCCTCTTTGAGCTTGTGGCTGACTTCCTTTGAGAAGCAAATCACAGCAGTGTTTGATGTCTTTTTCTTTTTTTTCCCAGTGCTGGGAACCCAGGGCCTCATGCTGGCTGGGCAAGTGCTGTACCACTGAGCTATGCCCCCAGTTGCTTGATGTCATTTTTAAATGGCTCTCAGACATACCAGAAAGTCGCCCTGGGACCAGAGGCAGGATAGAAGTGTCTCTTACATAAATAACAACCAGCAGACGCATAGAGTATTTATCAGCAAGAATGGCAGCCAGCATCTTCTGGGATGCAGCATGGTTATATTTGAAGAGAATGTGTATCTTTGACACTGGGTGCTGAGCTCTCCAGCTAGGGGAAGGCAGGCTCTGTCTTCTTCCCTGCAGGCCTCTATCTGCCCACTCCCCCGGGCAGGAGGTGGGTGCTCCGAGAATACCTGCTGGGCACGGGAGTTGTGGGTGGTCAGAGGAACACTGCGCAGGTGTCGAGTCAGAAGCAAGGCCTGGAGTCTGGGATCTTCCTTCTGCTGACCTTGAGGTGCTTGTAGGATCTCATGCCATCTTATGAAGCCCATTTCTTCTCTCTCTAGCTGATCCCCCAGGATTCATAGGAGGGAGCCCATGAGAAAATAAAGGGGTGGCATCGTGGAGGTGCACGTCCTTTGCGTCATTCATTTCACCTACTTTATCAGACCCCTACAGTGTGTCAGGGTCTATGTTAGGTATCGTGGTAAACAAAACAGATACAGTCCTTGCCTTTTTGGATTTACTGGTTAGTGGGGATGGTGGTGAAGAAAGGAAGCTAGTAAATGAAGGCATACAGTTGATAATTTTAGGTTCTGGCTATCCCTGGATGCCATGACAAGGAGGGACCAGGAAGGTGGGAGTTATTCGAGATGAAGGTCAGAAGACATAGTGGCTTATGCCTGTAATTCCAGCGACTTGGAAGGCTGAGGCAGGAGAATCACAAGTTAGTGGATAGGTAATACAATATAATGAGATCCTGTCTCAAAAATGGCCGGGAGGTATGGCTCAGTGGTGGAGCATTTGCCTAGCATACGTGAGGTCCTGGGTTCAATCCCCAGTAGTTCCACCAGACAAAAAATAAAGTTGAAGGGTTAGGGAGGGCCTCTGAGCAGTGACATTTGAACTGAGGCCTTAGCAATGAGCCAATATGGGAAGAATCAGAGAAAAAACATGCAAAAGGAATCTGTGTGCAAATGGCTAGATAGAAATAAGCTTGACATATTTGAGGAACCAAAATCGGTGTAGGTGAACCCTAGAAGGGGAAGACTGCAGTGAGAGGTGCGCAGGGTGGGACAGTCCGGAGTGAACTATGATCAGGAGGTAGAATTTCATCCCAGTGGCCTAATGTTTGCCTCCTTTCTCCTCAGGGTTATCTGTCACCGTAGTACTGGGGTTCTTTTACAGAGTAGTAGGTAGGAGAAGGGTCTCTTTGTGTCCCTGGGTTTTTTGGTTTTGCACTGGGGATGAAACCAGGGGCCCTGTGCATCCTAGGAAAGTGCTCTACCTCTGAGCTACATCTCTCTCTCTTTTTTTTTTTTTTTGAGACAGGGTCTTGCTGTGTAGCCCAGGCTGGCCTCAAACTCACAGTGATCCTCCTGCCTCAGCCTCCCAAGTACTGGAATTACAGGCATGCACCACATGCCTGTCGAGGTTGATTTTCTTGACCTCATGATCGTCACCAGGTCCTTGGCCTTTAGGACTCCCCAGCTGAGCAAGATCTAGAGGGCTGCATAGGCCAGCCCAGCCCCGCAACAGCTTCTCTCCCAGCCCCTTGCACCTCTCTAGGCCGTCAGTCAGCAGAGATTTATAGAGCACACACTCCGCCCTAGGCACTGTGCAGAGCAGGATGGTCACAGTAGGAGGGAGCTTCTGGCCAGGAAGAGCAAGGCAGGAGGGTGTGAGAACCCTTAGCTGCTGCCCACTCTGGGCGTGCCTTGGGAAAGGTTGGCATCTTGAGGGTAGAGCACCGTCAGAGCTGCAGCTGGCAAGGCCTTACTTGGCACCAGCATGCTGCGCAGTGCTTATATTCCACCTGTGCAGGCGCTCACACCAACTTCGACTTCGGATTCAGATGAGGACACACCCAGAGAGGCTGAGTCATTAGCCCAAGTGACCTGGAGGAGCAGCCCAAGGTTTCATACCCCTGCGCTCTTTCTCTCTTTCTGGACTCTGGTTTCTCTCCCTCTCTCTCTCTCTTTTTTTCGGTGCTGGGGATCGAACTGAGGGACTAGGCAGGTGCTCTACCATTGAGCTAAATCCCCAACCCAACCCCTCCTTTTTGTTCTTTTGAGATAGAGTCTTACTATGTAGTTCAGGCTGCCCTTTAGTTCCTTATGTAGCCCAGACTGGCCTTGAACTCACAGGGATCCTCCTGCTTCAGCCTCCCAAGTATTGGGATTCCATACAGGTGTGTGCTACCACATCTTGCTTGGACTCCCTGTTCTTAACCCCTGTGCTGTGCTGCCTCCCCTCCCCTGGTCCTTGATGAATCCAGATTTGCTGCCAGCATTGTGGCAAGAACATTGCTGGATCTGTGTAGGTTCTACGAACAAGCGGCTGAGGAAAGAACAAGGTTTCATAAATCCTTTGTCCCAGCTCGGATTAGGCTATGCTGTCCCTGTCCTGGCGAGGCCGTAAAATGCTCTGCAGGTCGAGGGGATGCAGGCCAGCAAAACACTGTTGAAGGGACAGCAGCCAGGATGGGCCCCCTTCAGAACTGTGACTAGGATCGTGACCCTCTCCCCTTTGCTTTGAACTCTTCAGTGGCTTTGCAGGGCTCTTTGAATAAGTAAAACACGAAATTCTTCTTTTTTGTTGTTTGTACTGGGGATCTAACTCAGGACCTCACACATGCAGAGCAGCTGCTCTACCTGCAAGCTACACTTCCAGCCCCTACAAAAACATGAAATCGTTAATGTGCTCTTGGAGGCCTCAGGGTCAGGCTCTGCTGCGGCTCTCGCCCCTGGCTGCTCCCTCTGTTGTCCCCCTGTGCCAAGCTCCTTCCTGCCTCAGAAGAGCAGGGTGTGATGGGGAAAGGCGTGTGGTGGGGAAAGGTCCCGGTCCCAGCTCTATGTCTCGGATATCCTCAGGCACAGCAGTGGCACCTGTCTCTGAGGGCTGCTAAGGAGTAAATGAGCCAGTCGCGGGAAGCACTATGTAGCGTAGTTCGGCATCACCCACCTGTTAGCCTGCCTGAGCTCTCCTCCTTCACCCGGAGCCGGTTCCTGTCCCTGTTTGATTCACCCTGAACCCGGCAGGAGCATCCTCCTGGGCATCCTCTGAACCCAACAAGGCCAAGGCCTCCTTACCAGGCTCGCTCGCATCCACCGCACATTCTGCACGCATGCTGAGTGAACGAGCCTGTGGGGCCTGGCGTAGCCCAGGCTACTTCTGGGTTTTGTTTGGCCTTAGTGGTCAGTGGTGTGTGGACATGTGGAGGAATGACATGCTTCTTGTTTCTCCCCTTCCAGAGCACTCTGCTGGTCCAGCAGGCAGCATGTCAGGGCTTTTAGAGATGTCCCTGCCGCCAGCCCAGAAGCCATGGAGGAGATAAGGTAACCTCCTGATCCGATGGGGAAGCCCAGTTCAATGGATACAAAATATAAGGATGACTTATTTCGGAAGTACGTGCAGTTCCATGAGGGCAAAGTGGACACCACCCCCAGCAAGCAGCGGCCTGGCAGCGATGAGTACCTCCGGGTGGCGGCCTCAACCCTCCTCAGTCTGCACAAGGTGGACCCCTTCTATCGATTCCGGGTGATCCAGTTCTATGAGGTGGTGGAGAGCTCCCTGCGCTCGCTGAGCTCCTCCAGCCTGCGGGCTTTGCACTGTGCCTTTAGCGTGCTGGAGACCGTGGGTGTCAACCTCTTCCTCTACCCATGGAAGAAGGAATTCCGAAGCATCAAGGTGAGTCTGTGGCATGGCTGGCCACACTGGCGTTCCTTTTCCTTTCCTGTCCTTTCCCATCCATCTCAGAGGATTCTTGCCCCTCTGCCCACCTCTCCACTGCTGTTGGAGACCCTGGGCTCCAAGCAAGCTGAGAGCTGGTTTAAATTAACTGGTCCCAGAGGGCCGGGTGGAGGAGTCTGAGAGAGGATTGTGCGGCCTCCAGGGAGGGTGGCACAGGGGTCAGCACCAAGTCAGGTTTGTAAGCCTGGCATGTCCTTCAGACCTCCACGGAAGGGCCAGAAAGGACTTGGCTCAGCCCTTATGGGGAGCTCTGCCTATAAGCCGGTTCCCAGTGTTCAGCCGTGTTTGCCCTGTGCTTCTCTCCTTGTGGACCGGAGCCTTTGTGCCCACAGAGAGCCAGTGGTTTGTCCCTTCGGCCTCAGAGAGGGGCTGCGATATAATCTCCTCGCAGGGCACCGAGTGCTTCCTGCTCAGGAGCCTCCACCTGCTGCGGGAGAAGCTCCTGATACCCTCCAGTATCCCCTCCCTCCCAGGCCCACTGAGTGGCCTTTGCTTTGATGGAGCCTTGCAGTTGCACCTCTTTTCTGCCCCTTCCTTCCCCAGACCTACACTGGCCCCTTTGTTTACTATGTCAAGTCGACGTTACTGGAAGAGGACATCCGCGCCATCCTGAGCTACATGGGCTACGCGCCTGAGCTGGGGACTGCGTACAAGCTCAGGGAGTTCGTGGAGAGCCTCCAGGTGAAGATGGTCTGCTTTGAGCTCTTTCTGGCCAAGGTCGAGTGTGAGCAGATGCTGGAGATCTACTCACAGGTGAAGGACCAGGGCTACTCTGAGCTGGACGTCGTGAGCGAGCGCAGGAGCAGTGCAGAGGATGTGCGCGGCTGCTGCGATGCCCTGCAGCGGCGGGCGGAGGGCAGGGAGCACCTCACCACCTCCATGGCCCGTGTGGCGCTCCAGAAGTCAGCCAGCGAGCGGGCGGCCAAGGACTACTACAAGCCCCGCGTGACCAAGCCCTCCAGGTCAGTGGACGCGTATGACAGCTACTGGGAGAGCAGGAAACCACCCCTGAAGGCCTCGTTGAGTCTGCGGAAGGAGCCTGTGGCCTCAGACTTGGGGAGTGACCTGAAGGACGAGCTCATCCGCCCGTCCCCCTCTCTCCTGACCATGTCCAGCTCACCCCACGGCAGCCCCGACGACCTTCCTCCCACCTCCCCAAACAATGGCCTCGGCCTGCTACGCAGCACCTACTTCTCTGCTCAGGACGACGTGGACCTGTACACCGACTCGGACGCCAGGGCCACGTACCGCAGGCAGGATGCTCTGCGGCCGGATGTGTGGCTGCTCAGAAACGACGCCCACCCCGTCTACCACAAGCGTTCACCCCCCGCCAAAGAGTCTGCCCTCTCCAAGTGCCCAAACTGTGGCCTGGCCTGCAGCGCTCCCCTCTGCCAGCGCTGCGAGAGCCTCCTCGCCTGTCCCCCAGCCGCCAAGCCCAGCGCCTTCCCCGTCAAGGCTGCCGCCCTCGACAGCCTGGCCCACGGGGCCGCTCTGCGGGAGAAGCACACAGGCCAGGCCCAGGCCCTTGACCGGCTGCCGCCCCTCCACTCCAAGTCCAAGCCCTCTGCCGCAGCCACCTCCCGCTGTGGCTTCTGCAACCGCCCAGGCGCTGCCAACACCTGCACCCAGTGTTCCAAGGTTTCCTGCGACGCCTGCCTCAGCGCCTACCATTACGACCCCTGCTGCAAGAAGAGCGAGCTGCACAAGTTCATACCCAACAACCAGCTGAACTACAAGTCCGGCCAGTTCTCCCACCTAGTGTACAGATAGACCCCATCCAGCACCTTCCCGCTACAAGGGCTACGCCGCCGACCTCCTGGTTCCGTGGCAAAGAAGTACTAATGCGTCCAGCAGGAGCAGAGGCCTGAACTTGACCATGTAGGTGGTAGGGGTCTGACCGGCTGCACCCGCGTGGGAGTTCACTTAGCAACCCACATTTCAACTGATGGCTGCTCCATCATCTGACGAGGAAAGGGTGGCACTTCCGTTCAGATTGATTTTTGCCAATCTCTCCACTCCCTGTTCGGTTGGTTTTTGGTTTGGTTTGGTTTTGTTGTTTCTTTCAAAGAGGATTTCTGTCTCTGGGATTCTTGCCACGCCCACTCCTCCCACTGTGAAGCCAACAGGGACTGGGAAGGGCCCTTCAAGTCACCTCCACGTGCCCACCTGCAGCGGCAAGCTAGAGGCCTGTTGGCTTGCGAAATGAGCCCTCCTGCCACACGGGGCCTCTCCTGCGGCTCACCCTTCGGCCACCCCGTTCCCGAAAGAGGATCCCCAGCCAGGCTTCCCCGCCCCGGACTTCCCTGCCTCTCCGCGTGTTGGCGGTGAAGCAAGTCCAGTATGTGCTGAATGTCACCATGTGGCCACCACACCTCCGTCGGTGAACTTCACTCCAGCACGCTGACACGTGGACTTTCCACAGCAGGACTGACCTTTTTCCCTTTCTGTTGTTTGCACATGCCCCTCTTACTGTACTGTAAATAGATATTTTTGAGATTTATTTTTAAATAAATATTCAACTTACTATGTGTTTCAAAGTGGTTAAAAATTAATTATGTAGCTATTTATAAAGTTCCCTGGGTTCTCAGTCTTCCACGGGAGGCCTCGTGCCCTCTGCTGTTGTCTTCCACTCATCAGGGTGGAGTGGAGCTGGGGCAGGGGAGGAACACACAGTGTCCCCTTTCTGGAGTTGGTGGAGAGCCACGTCTTCCCTCCAGTAACTACTGTACACCTACCTCCAGTGTGCACTCCGGGGGTTAGCGTGGGGGCCGCGTCTGCACCTGTAGACTGCCACGAGCCAGCCAGTGACATCACGACCTCGCCCTGCCGATCGACAGCCCCGGTCTGTGGCGCCTGCTGATTGTTCACCCTCCATTCCGGACTTCTTGAATCTCGTTTCAGAAGGAAAAGTGTTGGGTTTCCCACACCCCTCCGTCTCGGTCTTTCTCTTCGCCGGTTCCCAGCCACATTCGCGGTCCTTTGGCACTAAGGGGGCAGGAATCGACACCTGTCCCTCGGGCAGACGAGGCCTCTGACATGGCTGCACCTCTGTGCTTCTGGACCTGCAGGCCCCTGACTCCCCGTGGGGATCACTGAGCTCTGGATTTTCCTCCTGAGTGCAGAGCAGGAGTGGGGCCAGAATTTGAAAATAAGCTGAACTATGTTTTAGCCATAAGTGTTTGCGATGTACACATTGTTGGGGATTTACACGCGGCGGGTCTTCTCGGAGAAAGGTGTTCAGCTCTGGAGCAAGTTTGCATCCGACTGAATCCTGAGGCCACTGTGAATCTGTCAGTGTTCTTCCAACTCAGTTGAGTGGTTTTAAGATTTTCCAAATCTTCTATGGCTCTTCTTTTTTATATGTATCTGGTAGAACCCATGTCAATATACAATGTGTATATAAAGTTGAATTTCACCCAACTTTATTACTGAGACCAGCCTAACCGGGGCATTCATCTTCGATGTTTCACATTTCAGAACTGGCAATGCCTCGCCCGCTCCTGAGAGCTCTAGTTTTCTAGTTTTCCATTTCCAGATTGCTCCAGCATTACAGTAACTTAACTCTTCAACCAACCGTGATGCCACGGAATTTACAGTGGACGAAAGCAAGAACGGCTGAGTTGTCCTAAGGAGACAAAGTCCAGTGTATCTACCGTCACGGAAGTACTGTGCTCATAGACTGGAACAGGAAATACTACGACCACCTTGGTCCTTGGTGTGTATCTTACTGTATGAGGTTGCTGTGATTAAGATAGTTAAGTATATGCTAATTTAAAAATGCAGATGTTTTGCATTTGATTTCTACCAAGAGTTGAAATGTCGAGAGATGATTTTAAAAAATAATAAAAGTGTCTTCCATTGTTAAATGAAGCATTTGGGGTTTTATGTCCCCTGTCTTCCCACTTCTTTGAAGTTTGGGTCACTGTGGCTTGGGAGCCTTGTAGGTTTTTTTTCTGTTTTTGTTGTTTCGTTTTGGTTTTTTTCAGACAGGGTCTCACTTTGTAGTTTAGGTTGGTTTTGAACGCACTGTTTAACCCAGGCTGGCTTTGAACTCCTGGCAATCCTCCTGCTTTAGCCTCCCGAGTGCTGCACCTCCCGAGTGTGCACCTCCACACCTGGTTTGGAAGCCATATTTAATCCTTTAGGTCAAGACCCCTCCATGAAACTGACAGGTGATAAAAAGCTGGCCCTTGAGTGCTGGACCATGGAGCCCTTACATACTGAACGAAACTCTTATGTGTGATTTCATGTAATAGTCCCGATCATCCTGCTAGGGTCCCCATCTTACAGAGGGGAATGGGAAAGGGAAAGTCTGGCCATGTTTCCCAAGGTAGAAGTGGGTATTCCAGGTGAAGTGAGTGTTGGTGGTGGTTGAGAGGCGTTACATAACATCGGAGGCCATTATATTAAAGAATTAGCCAGGGATGGTGGTGCACGCCTGTAATCTCAACACTTGGGAGGATGAGGCAGGAGGATCGCCATGAGTTCAAGGACAGCCTACATGGTGAGACCCTGTCTTAAAAAAAAAAAAATGCAAGATGCAAAAAAATTTTCCACCTATGTAACTTCCTGGAGGCAGAGGTCGGTTGAATTCTGCCTTGTCTTTTTCTCCCTTCCGTGGCGCTACGGATGGAAGCCAGGGCTCGCTCACACTGAGCTATACCCTGCCTTGCCTCTAACAGAGTGAAAACAGGTGTCACGCTCAGAGCCTGCAGCAGGATCTTAGCTGGGTTTTCATTTACCTTCTGTCAAAACAGGCCAGGCCATCTTTTCATCTACAGAAATGATAGATTTCTTTAAAAAATCAATTTAAAGCACTTGGGGGGCTGAGGTGGGAGAATCGCTGCTATATAGTCCAAGGCCAGCCTGAACTACATAGCAAAACTCTGTCTCAAAAAAAAAAAAAAAGCCCCAAAAATCAATTTAAAGTGTTATTTTTTTTATTTTTGAGGGCTGGGATTACAAACGTGTCATGTGCCACCACACCCGAAGGTGTTTTTGAAAATGAACATTGCTGGGTGTGGTGGCACACACCTATAATCCTTGTACTGGGGAGGATGAGGAAGGAGGATCATGAGTTCAAAGCCATCCTAAACTACACTGGGAGACCCTGTCTCCAAAAATTGAATAGA
>PVJO010028173.1:0-18539 GCA_004026905.1 Hystrix cristata
AATGAATAACTTCAGTGTTTACTTGTCTAATCTTTCTTTCCTTAGGAGCTTATTCCTCTATGGGGCCATCTTTCTTTTTCTTGCCAAGATAAATTTTAGACTCTTGTTTCACATTGCAAGTGTTTAAAACAGCCTAAGTGCTTCCCATCTTAGGAGAAGTTATGTTTTACAAGAGAACAAAAGCTTCAAGTGAAAGGATTCACTTGTAACATATGGATTTTCATTCTAGTCGATGCCAAGCATGCGGCACTTCACAAAGGACAATTCTCAGGTTCTCAGAATGTTCCCAAAAGGTTTGACTGACAAGCAGCACACGTTAACCTCCCTCCTCTTCTTCCCTTCTTTCCCTCCTTTTTAAATGACCTCCTCGGGAAGTTTTCCACACACGCTAAAAATGCAGTTTGCTCCCCGCTTTTATTTGTAAAAACTGACCCAGGGAGTCTTCTAGCTACATTTCATAAAGAACCAACCCACCGGCTTCCACATCTGCAGTCAGCATGGTAACTGTGCAGAGTGACAAACGATATCACATTAAGTTATCAAGCCAGTTCAATTATGCATTTCACTCCTCTGCAGAGAAAATATTTAGGTCAGCATTTTAAGAAGAGTTGCGCATTAAGCATAATTGTGCATAAGAGAGAAACAGAGAAAGAGAGAGAGACAGAAAGAGAGACAGAGAGGCAGAGAGACAGAGAGAGAAAATAGTTATACTTTGCACAGTTTGCAGAATACAAAAAAAAGTGACATGCCAAATTATTATTAACTTTTTTGAGTGAGTCAACTAATTACTTTAACATTCCTTTTTAGGGTCTATTATTAAACTTCTTTTTCCTGTATTTTTTGAATGTTATAAATTTCTAATGCCTCCTTAGACCAACACTTCTCCATCCAAATTATCCTGCAGTTGAAATAAAGACACAAGACTAGTATGATGGACTATGTAAAATTAATGAACTGTTTACAATTTGAAGGAGGGTGTTACTATGGAATTTTTGTACAGATAGGAAAATTATTTTTACTAGTCTGAATTAAAATAATTAATGTTTCATTTCATATTTGCATCATGTCTTATTAACTATTCTTAATAGTCTCCCACTTCTCTCTGTGCTTTAAGTCTTCAGGTGATATTTATAAAGAATCATTTAAGCATTACAGCATTATTAAAATTCACTGATTTAAAATGTCAAAATTTCTTATCAAAAAACAGAACCTCAAATATTCACCACACAAATAATTGGCACCTTTGAACATGCGGAATTCTAGGAAACATAAAAATTGCAGACAGACGGTAGGAAGAGCTATTGAGAAAAGCTAAAGGGACTGAGTTCAAAGAAATGCTTCGGTGGGTCAGGTTGCTGTGAGATCAAAGATTTCCGGGATTGGTTGGAAGAACAAGCATGCAACTAAGCACACTGCAGCACTTCAATTCGCATCATACATGAATGTTGACTAAAAAGACGATGGGAAGAAATGCCATAAGCAAGAGAAAGGGCAGAAGGAGGAAGAAGAAGTATCAAAAATAAATGAAGAGACGAAGAAGTAGAGGCATGATTAGTACATGTGGCCATGCCTGAAAATTCAGGAATACCTTTAGTTAAATTTAAATCTAATTAGTAAAAACTAGCAAGTAGAAGTATTTCGTTATTTTTTGTTTTTGTTTTTGTTGTTGTTCACAGTACTGAGGATTGAACTGAAGACCTTTGCACTTAGTTCCATCCCCAGCCTTTTTGTTTGTTTGTTTGCTTGCTTTGATACAGGATTCTCCTAAGTAGATCAGGCTGGGCTCAAGTTTGCAATTCTCCTGCATCGGCCTCCTAGAGTGCAAGGTTTACAGGCACACGCTACCACACCAGGCTTAGATGCACCCGTTTTGAAAATAGGAAAGTTAACAACGTTCATTTGGAGCTTAATGAATTAGAAGACACTTTGGGCAGGGATAATTCCATTGCTTTTTATAGCAGCTTTGTTAGTCACTATTATTACGTTTGTATTTACAGATTAGAAAACTGAGCCACAAACATTTTAAGTACCTGGCCCAAGATGACAGCCAAATAGAATGAGAAACTAGCCTAACATGTAACCATCCCCAAAGACTGTGGTTCAGTTATGCCATTTTGCTCCTCTCCTATGTTTATGTCACAGATGACATTGATATAGTCAAGCTTTCTTCTCATTGATTCCTTCAAACCCAGTACATAATAAACACAACTACATTTACCCTTTATAATACTTCTCCTCTTGTCTTGCGTTTTCTCAGAAATAAGTAGGATTTACTTGCTTGCAATGAGGCCCTTCAAAAAAATGTAAGTAGGATTAAGTAGTACCCATATATAGGATTCTTGGTTATTACTAGTCTTGGTATTTCTTGACCAGGCTCGTGATTGGCTTTGAGATGCACCACGAGGATTAGTGGAACACTCATACTTTGGGTGCATCTGGGCGGGTCATGAAGATGTGGCCTGGGTCTCTGTCGGGTCCTTCGCCCCTTCCTCTCTGGCTGTGTTCCCCTGTCGTGCTTCTCAATCTTAATGAATGATGCGGCTTTGCTATCTATGCCCTTCTGTCGTGATGATCCCACATTGTAGCCTGCCGCCTATTTACTGAGTCCCCTGAAACCGTGAGATAAACTAAACTTTTCCTCTCTTTGAGTTGCAGGAGTCAGGTATTATATGTCAGCACTGGGAAAGCTAACTGATGAAGGAAGTTGGTACAGGAGAATCGGGGTCATTGCTGTGACTCCACGAGACTATGTGATTTAGAAGGGTTCAAAACTGGTTCATGGGAGGAGTTCGGAAAGGTTTGAAGATGCAGCCTAGAGAAGCCTGAGCATGCTGCAAGTAGAGCCTGACGGATAGTACTGGTCAGAGGTCAGAAGATCCAAATGCTGAGGTCAGTGACGGGTGAGCTCAGATTTTAGCTGGAGACAGGGACTCCAGTGGCAACTGGACTGAGGCCATGTGTGTTAAATTTTAGCAGAAAACATGTCTCTATTTTGCACTTGCCCCAAGACTTTTTGGGCATCTGACATTAAGGACAATGGATTCAATGGTATGGCAGATGACATTTCAAGACACCCCAACACCTAGGTTCTGACTTGGGTGTTGCTGGGTGCTTTTAGCCAGATATAGAGAGAACTTGCAGGTAAAAACTAGAGAAAAATTTTGAAAAATCTGAATTTTGACCATAAGTGTAAAGTTGGAACCAGAGGAGTTGTGGTACTTGAAGAGATTGATACTATTAAAAAGAAATGAAGTATTTTGTACAGAGATGAGAAGGAAGATGTCTTGAAAGCATCTAAAAAGTTAGCAAGGCCTTCCTCATTGTGGTTTCAAAGATGCAAGCGTGTCAACCTTTCATCTAAGAGAGATCCTAGGTGCCCTAGGAAGTCAGCTCCCCTGGATTTATTTCCCTCTGCTCAGCCATCTGGGCTGCTATAGCTTTGGTGCAATGGGACCTAGCTACTGTTGCCATGTCAGTGACCCTTAGGGACATCCACATGACATTAGTTTCATGGGCATGTGGAATTCGTTAGTTGTGGGGTCAAGAAGGCTTTCACCTAGATTAAAAAAAAAAAAAAAAAAGAAGTGTGGGAGGCCAGGTGGAGAACCCCTGAGATGGCAGTATGTGAAGTTATAGAAACAAAGCCGAATATAAAATGGAGACTCCAGGAAGTTTGAGATGTCAGGAGCACAGAATGTTTACCAAGGACAGCCGCAACCACTGAGTGGAGCCAGGCCAGGAAACATGCTGTGTGGGCTGCTACCATAAGGGCAGGGGTGGCCCATACCCTTCAGAACTGTCATCTTGCCACCATGTGATCCTGATACTGGATATGGAGCTACTAGATTAAATCTTTGTCCTGCTGTTTTTCAGTCTTTCTTTAGTCTGATTCTTTTCTGTTCCCCCAACTCTCCATTTTGGAATGGAAATGTTTAATCCGGTATATCTAAAACTACTACTAATGAAAGGTAATAAGATAAAGCAGAGAAAATTTAGCTTTGTAAGTTAGGGGAAGAGTCATTTGATTGTCAGTGGTTTTGAAACAGTTGACGAAATGTTCCCAAACCAAATCCTGGGAATTTTCATTCATAGTCTAATTTTCCCCAATACTCTGAGAGTGTAGAAGAGTGTATCTCTGTATAAAAAGAGCTAAAAATGTATATATTCTTTATTGAACAATTATTTTCAAAGCAATGGTGACATATAGTGGACTAAAGCTTTGGTTTTCTTTGTATTTGACATTTAAATTATTGTCACTGGCTAACACACATCCTTGAGTTAATGATAATCGAAATTTAAACTAAAGCACAAATTTGCAAGGTAAAGCTTTAATTAAAAGTAAAGTGAAAAGAAGGGGCCCACACTGCTGGCAATGGACAAGCCAATTCCCTAAACAGGAAAGTAAGAACAAATAGGGAATTTTGAAGCTTGAATTGAATCTCCTGGACTTGAGGAACAATTTGGTTCCAATGGGAAGAATTCCCCTAGTTTGAAGGCAATCTCTCAGTCAACTGTGGCTTTGCTGGAATCCAAGGTGATCATAGGTTCAGGGCAATGAAGATGTTTACACAACTGAATGTTCCTGTAAACCTCTTATCCTGGTATCCTGAGTCCTGACAGGTAATGAGTTTGGCTAAGTAAATGTAGGGCTAAGAAACCTCTTTTCACCAACTTTTGCAGCATTCCATTAATGAGTAACATGCCTATAAGCAGAGTTAAGAATTTGATTATATACAAGTTAAGTTCTTGTCATTACTCCCCAAACAAAACAGTATAACTATTTACCTAATATTTGAATTATATTACATGAGTATTCCAGAGATGTTTAAACATATACAGGAGACTATGCACAGGTTATATGGAAAAACTCTACCATTTTATATGAGGGGCTTGAATGTCATATTTTGATATTACTGGAGGTTCCTGAGATGATCCTCCATGGAGACTGAGGAGCAGCTATACAGTGAAGCAAATTCTTCCATAACTGAAAAATCAACTTTTCATTTATCAAATGAGGATTTTAGTGATTTATCATACTGCCTCCTAAAAGATTAATCGTGAAAGCACAAAATCCAAAGTAGCACTAATTTTCCCTAAAATTGGATTCTTGAGTTTTAAAATTGTAATTTCATAGGCCTATATTGTCTGTTTTTAGATGCACTTAGATTCATAGTGTCCTCTATGTGCATTCAACATTAGATAGTCCACCAAAAACTTTTTAGAAGTTTGAAGACAAGTCGTTATTTTATTTAACCTATGGTTAAATAAAAACATAACCACTATTAAAGTTTAATTTAAAGACATTAATATCCATGTTAGCTTTTCCTTGATGTGACAAAGTACTTGAAGTAATCAATTTAGGATAGGAAAAGTTCATTTTGACTCATGGTTTCAGAGGGCTCAGTCCATGGTTATTGGTACTATTTCTTTTGGGCTTGTAGTAGCAGTGCAACATGTCAGAAGAACACAGGAAGCAAACTGTTCATAGCATCCAGGAAGCAAAGAGAGAGAGGAAAAGACCAAGGTCCTAATGTCTAATCTGAGGATATTCCTCCAATGATCTAAGCTCCTTCCACTAGGATCCATCTCCTAAAGTTCCCACCACCTCCAAAGACACCATCCACTGAGGACCAGCCTTCACTATATAAGCTTTGAGGGACATTCACGATCCAAACCATGAAAATATATTGATTTGCCAGGCTATCAGAAAATATATAGATACATATGTATCTATATATATTAGTTTTCAATTCATTTAGATGAACAAAAATTGGAATTTCCTCTAAGAGGAATAATCTACTAGACCTAGTTTGTTTTTCTTGAAATAGATGAGTGTCCATTGGTACAAATAAACAATCTAGTTGAAAACAGGACCTTGGCCCACTTTAAAGCCAGCTGAAACAATAAACCAACTTGTCAGTATTATTTTTCCCAGAGCATTTTTTCCTAAAACCTGCTAACCAGGCAGGACATTGTTTTATTATAGGATTTGCATTTGAGATAGCAACCAAATCATTTGAAATCTTGATGTTTTAGATAAAGCAATAAACAAATCACCTATATGAGGATTAAAGTTTTATAAAAGCACTTTCCCTGCTTTAGTCTAGAGACTCTTGGTGTTCTGCCTGGTGATGCGATCAAAGTCGGACACATCTGGAAACAGAGTAAAGGTGAATTATGATCGTTACAGGAATAAGCAATAAGCAAATCATGCAGAGATGCTGAATGTTTGTGGATGCAGTAGTGATTATGTTTCATGTTATCAAAACAGAGTGAGTCTGTGTCTTAGTTACATTTCTCTCAGTGCTGAGACAAAATACCTGACACACAAAGTTAAGGGAGCAAAGATTTATTTAGCTCACAGTTTGTAGAGGTTTCAGTCCACAGTCCACTGGATGCAAGGCAGGGAGGCATGGCAGACAGGCAGAAGACAGCAAGGTAAGCAAGGGATGCAAGCAAAGACCTAAATAGCTTCTTCCTGTGCCTTATATTTTATCCAGGTTACCTGACTTTAGAGCGGGTAGCACTCCCACACTTAATCCTCATATCCTTAATCCTAGCATAATATACTTGATTTCAGCAGAACTATGCCAAACGCATCAGTGGACTAATTTAGTAATCAAGCACTCTAGATCCAGCCCCACCTATGACCACATGAGGCTTTGAGGGGCCATCTAGACACAAACCATAACAGTTTGTATAGTAAAAATCAAGTCATGGCAGAGCACTTGAGTCAGCTCTGTGTATTCCTGCTAGGGAGTTTTTCCTGCTAGGGAGTTTTTCTTTTCTTTGTTCTTTTCAGAGATATTTGGCTTGTTTTAGTGACTTTTCTTAGCATGGCATAATCACTAGGTATGCGATTACCCATGTCGAGTTATTTCATCACATCAAAAATAGTGTAAAATAGCTTTTCTGTTGACTGGAAAACTGAGTTCTGTGGTTATGAATGTACTAGACATCAAAGAGCACTATTATGCACAGACAGAATGGAAGCAGGCCAGCAGCTTGGAAAGTTTCCCCTCTGTTGCTCTTTGCTTTAAGTGGAGTCATCACCCACCAGACTGGAGGGAAGGAAGTGATTTCCACAGTAATCCATTCTCGTACTCTTTATCCAGATAGGAAATATGGTGACCAGCTGTTCTGTACCTCCACTGACGGAAGATAAAGGGGGAAAGTGTGTAGAAACCATTATGTACTTGTTAGACTAAAACACAGAAGAAACTTCTAATTCCAGCTTTTACTGTTAAAATGTTGTGCAATTATAGCCAATAGCTTCTCTTGAAGCATCCATGAGAGACTAGGACTGGTTTTGAAAGACTAGAGAGTTCACTGGGGAGCAAATCATATGCAACTTTCTACATTTGACTCTATGTGTTACTAGAACATGAAATAAGTGAGAGGTACCTAATATCAGAGGAAAATCCTAGCACAGAACATAAAATTCACATCATACCTTGACAGTACCAAAAGAAAACAGGGGGTCAAAAAGTCTAACCTCATGTCTAGGTGATTACAAGTTTTCAGGTTTTTATTTTATGTTCATCTCAGTTTGGGTTTCTCAGAAGCAGATGCTGAGATGAGGATTTAAGTGAAATACTGTGTTAGGAGGCATTCTCTAGCAGGGGAAGGGAGGAAGCTAGAGTATAACATGGGGGGATGGGGTGAAGGGAAGGAGGCAAGCAAGAGTGCAACATCAAGCAAAGAAGTACAAATATAACTTCCCAAAATTCATTAGTTGAGATGATCTTGATAAGCTAGGAAGTCTTTAACTTGGGGGATGCCTAGAGATTGTGTTATCTCACTGCTACCTAGCTTCTTATCATTCTGTGAAGATTACACTGATAGCCACTTCCAACTAGAATCACCATCATTACCTAAGAGCAAAATGTCAGCAGTATTGCAGACTGCCAGAGACTGTACTCAGTTTAGTTTTACAAATCATTGAGAGAATGAAGCACCACACAACAAGCGAGATTAGCATTTGCATGCTATTGCAAGTTAGGTTGAGTCTAGGCAATATAGCAACTTAGAAAGACCCTGTCTCAAAATTAAAAAATAAAAAAGAGCTGAGACTATAGATCAGTGCAAAATCCCTGGGTTCAATATTCAGTAGTACAAAAAAACCCAAAAACCTAAAGTATGTAATTATTCAATTTTTAATACCATCACTATATTAAAATACATTTGAAATTTCTTTGTTACATGAAACTGTTCTGGAGTTTTTTTCGATTTATATTTTTATTAGTGCATATTTGCAGTATACAATGATTACATTCCTCCTGGGGAAATGATGTGTGTAAGTAACATCACAATTCTTTCATATCTGCTTTACTTCCCCTCCCCCATCTTTTGGTCCCCTTTCCATTTGAAAAAGATCTATCTCTCTATTTCTTGTTATCCATTTTTTATTTTGCTTTAATTTATACATTGGGTTTTTCACATAAGAGAAATCATACAATAATTGAACTGGCGAGTCTGATTTATTTCACATAATATTATGTTCTCAAAATGCATCCATTTGGCTACAAATAATTCAAATTCGTCTTTCAGTATGAGAATATATCACTTCACTGCATATGCATACCACATTTTCTTTATCCATTCATCTGTTGATGGACATATACACCACTTCTAAGTTTTATCCACTGTGAATTGTACTGCTATAAGAATGTGTATACATGACCCACCGTAACATAATGTCTTTAACTATTTCAGGAAGATGCCCAGAAAGGGAGCAACAGGGTTGAATGAAATTTCTTCTTTTAGTTGTTTAAGGAATTTCCATACTGATTTCCATAACAATTGTACTAGTTTACATTCCTACCAACAATGTAGAACAATGTTTCTCCTGCAGTATCACCAGCCTGTACTATTATTTGATTTCTTGATTATGGCCATTCTTTCTGGAGTAAGATGGAACCTCAGTGTTGTTTTAATTCACATTTCTTTAAGGGGCAGAGGTGTTGAAGATTTTTTCATGAATTTATTGGCCACTTGCACTTTTTCTTCTGGTAAGTGTCTATTAATTTAAGTGGCTCATTTTCGATTGAGTCTTTTATTTTTCCTGGTTCTTTGGAGTTCTTTATATATTCTAGATATTAGTCCTGTGCTTAAGGAATAGTTGCCAAAATTTTTCTCTTTCTGTGTGTTGTTTCTCCACTTCATTGGATATTTTCTTTGCTGTGTAGAATCTTTTTAATTTGATATGAGCCCATTCATGGTTCTTGATGTTATTTCTTAAACTATTGGTGTTCTGTTTGTTTTTCTTCTTTTAAAGATATAGTTTATTTATTTATTTATTTATTTATTCACCAAGTACATGTATTAGTACATTGTATGCATCATGATCACACTCATTGTAGTTAATTTGTGCCCGTACATGATATATCTTGGTTTCCCTCCCTTTTCCTCACCTCTTCCTTCCACTCTCCCTCCCCTCCTTATTTACAACAGCTTTATTTACATCTTTCCCCTTTTTCCTTTCTTTTCTTTTTACCTTCCTTCTTTTCCCCTTCTTCCCTCTCTAGTTCTCCCTTTTTAATATTATCTTTCTTTTACATATATCTATTGTACAATTTTGTCCTTATTTACACTTATGGTTTCTCATATCAGAGACACAATTCGACAGGTACTCATCTGTGTCTGCTTTATTTCACTTAAGAGTATGTTCTGAAGGTGCAACTATTTGCCTATACACGCCTCAAGTTTATCCTTTTTTATGGCAGAGTAGTCAAACTCATGAAAGAGAAATTAGGAAGACACACCTTTCACAATTAAACTAGAAAAAAAGAAAAGAAATACTTTGGGATCAATCTAACAAAACAAATAAAAGATCTTTACACTGAAAACTACAGTACTCTAAAAAAGGAAATTGAAAGGGATATCAGAAAATGGAACGATATACTGTGTTCTTGGATAGGAAGAACCAACATAGTGAAAATGGCCATACTTCCTAAATTATTATACAGATTTATTGCAATTACAATCAAAATACCAATAGCATACTTCACAGAATTTGAGAAAACAATCATAAAATTCATCTGGATCCAGAAGAGACCAAGACTAGCACAAACATTTCAGGTAAACAGAGGCAAGGCAGGAAGCATCACAATTCCTGACTTGAAATTATACTATAAAGCTACTGTGATAAAAACAGCATGGTACTGGCAAAAGGACAGATCTGAGAATCAATAGAACAGGTTAGACGATGCAGAAATAACTCCAAACATGCTTAAATACTTCATCTTCCACAAAGGAACCAAACACCCTCACTGGAAGAAAGATAGCCTCTTCAATAAATAGAGCTGGAAAAATTGGCTTGCCACATGCCAGAAACCGAAACCAGATACAGGTCTCTCACTACGTACTAAACTAAAACTGAAATGGATCAGGTGTCTAAACATTAAAAGAGAAACACTAAATCTGCTAGAAGATAGAATAGGAAGAACTCTTGAATGCATAGGTGTAGGGGGAAAAAAAAATTCATGAACAAAACTCAGATTGCATGGGAAATAATACAAAGAATCAGTGCCTGAGACCACATCCTATTAAAAAGCTTTTGCACAGCTAAAGAAATCACCAACAGAGTGGGATAAAAACCCATAGAGTGGGAAAAAAATTGCCAACTGTTCCTCAGACAAAGGTTTAACATCTAGAATATATAAAGAACTAAAAACAAGAAAAAAAACACAGACCCCTCCCCAAATTTAAAGAATCAATCCAAAAAATGGGTATCTGAAATGAATAAACACTTCTCAAGTGAAGAAATAGAAATGGCAAGTAAATATATGAAAAAGTGTTCAATATCACTAGTCATTCAAGAAATGTAAATTAAAATAATGCTCAAATTCTACCTTACTCCAGAAAGAAGAGCTATATTGAGAAATCAACCAATAACAAATACTGGTGGGGCTGCAGGGAAAAAGGAACACCCCTCCACTGCTGGTGGGAGTGTAGACTGGTCCAACCACTGTGGAAATCAGTGGGAGATTCTTCAAAAAACTACAACTAAAGCTTCCATGCAACCCAGCTATTCCTCTTCTTGGTATCTTCCCAGAAGAATTAAAAACATTGCACCACAGCAATATATCCACAACCATGTTTTTAGGAACATAATTTGTAATAGATAAGTTTTAGAAACAATCCAAATGCCCATCAACTAATGAATGGCTAAAGATGTGGTTTTTCTATACAATGGGGTCCTGTTGAGAAAGTTCTTACCTACACCAGTGTCTTTAAAAGTTTTACCTATTTTATATTCCAGGGAAAAGTGTTTCTGTTTTAATATTTAGATCTTTGACACATTATGACTTCAGTTTAGTACATGGTGAGATATATGGGATTAGATTCAATCCAGCATATGGAAAGCCAGTTTTCCTAGCACCATTTATTAAAGAAGCTCTTTCCTGTACTGTATGTTTTTAGCCTCTTTGTGCAAAGATCAGGTAACTGAATGTGTCTGGGGTTGTCTTTGCATCTTATGTTCTGTTCCCTTCATCCACTGTCTGTTTCATGCTAGAACAATACTACTTTTTTTTTTATCTTTGTAGCTGTGTAACATAACCTCAAATCAAGCATTGTGATGCCTTCTGCCTTGCCTTTGTTTACCCAGATTATGTTTGCTCTTCTGGGTCTCTCCTGGTTCCATAAGAATTTTAAGATTGTTTTCTCTAGTTCTGTGAGGAATACTGTTGGTATTGTCATTGGGATTGCAATATATATGTGTGTGTGTCTGTGTGAGAGAGAGAGAGAGAGAGTCATCTTGACTACATTGGTTCTGCCTATCCAAGAATGGGGGTTGCTTTCCACTTTCAGGTGTCCTCTTTGATCTCTTTTCTCAGAGTTCTATACTTTTCATTATGAAAGTCTTTTAATTTCTTGATTACATTAATACCAAAGTATTTAATTTTTCTTCATGCTTGTACAAGTAGTATTATTTTCTTAATTTCTTTTTCCATGAGTTCATTATCGATGTAGAGGAATGGTATTGATTATTCTATGTTGATTTTGTATCCTTCCACATTGCTGGATTTGGTTATTAATTCTAAGTGTCTTTTGATGAAAATTTTTGGGTCTTCTATGCAGAGGATCATGTCATCGGCAAATAATGATAATATGACTTCTTCCTTTCCTGCACATATTCCTTTTATTTATCTTTTCTGATTGCTCTAGTTAATGTTTTGAGTACTGTATTGAACAGGAGTCGTGATAGTGAATAGCCATGTGTGATTCCTGATTTTAGAAGGTAGAGTTTTAGTAGGTTTGTCAAAAATGACTGTTGTCCATCATAGATGAAGTCTGTCTATGCCTATTTTCTTTGAGGTTTTTTTTTTTTTTTTTGCTCACAAATAAATGTTGACTTTTATCAAAGGATTTTTCTGTGTCTATTGAGATGGTCGTTTTTTTCCCCTTGCTTCTCTTTAATTATGTATTACACTTATTGATTTGCATATATTGAGTCATTTTTACATCCCCAAAATGAAGCATTTGCCATATTCTCTTATTGTTTTTAAGGCATCTCATTCTTTTCTGACGGCAGTTTCAAGTTCTGATACTCTATCCTCACATAGCTGCTTATACTGCCCAAATTTTCAATAGAATTTTTAATTCCTTGAATTTCTGTTTGGTACCTTTTCATGAACTCTAATTCTTTACTAAACTGGTCATTATGTTAAATATTGTTTTTGTTTTTGTTTTTGTTTTTTAGCTCAGCTAGTGTTTTATTATTATATTCTGTAAACTGGTTGACTTTTTTATTAAGTCCATTATCTGTTTAGTTATAGCTTTTTTGAGCTTGCCAAATTCCTTATTGGTTTATTTTTAATAAAATTTTATTAATCTATGTTCATTTTTACTTTTTATTAGTACATGTTTGCAGTACATGATTACTTTCCTTGTGGGGAATTGCTTCATGCACATACCGCATCTTAATTCTTTTTTCAAGCCCTTCTCCTCTCCCCTCCCTCCTCCCTCAGTCTGTGATCCCCTTCCCATATGACAAAGATCTGTCTCCTTACTTCCTCTTATCCATATTTTATTTTGTTATTTTTTCATATTTTGGGTTTCTCCTTAAAAAGAAACCATGTGATAGTTAAGCTTGTGTGTTGGAGGGGTTTTTTTAATCTCCTCTGTTATATTTTTGAATAATTTTACTGTTTAACTTTTGATTTTATCCCCCTTGGATCAGACATGGGGGAGTTGGGAGTTTGGGGAGGCATATTATCACGTGTTCTCATGTTCATAGTGTTGGGTTTGTTTGTGCCGAGTCTCACAGGTTAATTATAGTGGAAGACTTTGTTGCAAGTATGGGGACCGCCTTAGTGTCAATTTTTCAGGGATGCATTCTGTGGCTAAATATAGAACTCTGCTTCTGTCTGAAGATCCAACTATCTCTGTTTTATTTGGGAGGGGAAGCGATGATATATTTGGCCTTACATCCAGTTCTCTAGAAATGGAGTCTAGTATTATTAATGACATAAAGTCATTTTGATGTTGGCATTCAGAAAAATCAATTAGCAGCTATACCACCTTGGTCATAACAGTAAACTCATTCATGGTAATAGCATCTAGGAAAAATGGAATATTGATATACCTTAAGAGCCAATAATGTACCAAACTTAACCACAGAAAACAGATCTATATAGTATAAACCCTAAGACAAACCAAATATTAACATACAGTAAATACTAAATGGAACAACTATATCTCCACTAAAAATAGAACAGTGTTCAATGGTAATAACATAGTGTTAGCTATCTTGACAGTCATAAAGCTTAATGTTCATACTTGGAAGACTTAGAGGGATTGCGAACTGGAGAAGGAAAATGTAGAATTTGAAAAATTAATCAACAGAAGATGAAAAGGAGGAGAGAAAATTGAGATACAGTTTAGTATTAAGGAGTAATAGGACATTAATATTTTTAGATAAAAATAACAGAAAAGAACAAGAAAGAAAAAAAGAAGCATGAAGAAAAAATAGCAAAATAAAGCAAAAAGGAAAAATAGAAGAAAATTTTAGAATTCAAAGAAGAAAAGGGAAAGAGGGAGAAAAACTCTAATCCCTGAAAACCAATTCAAAAAAGGTAAAGAAAAAAAAAATGAGTCCAAAAATATTTGCTCTGACTTTTTGGATAAGTGCCTCCTTTCTTGGATCTGAAATCTTGAAATTGAGCAACTCATGCTTTTTGGTACCTGGATCTATGGGCTGTGGTCTTTCTTGTAAGGTGAACCCTGCTTCTCCAGAGGCCCCTCCGTCTATGCACCTGAGTCTGTGCTGCAACCATCACTTGGTACTCACTCACTTGGTGTATGGGAAGCAATCTGTCCTCTGGGCTCTGCAGGATGTAGACTGCAGAGCAGGTCTTCAAGCAGACTGCTAGACTTAACGCCGACACTTTCAGATCCAGTTGCCTCTAAGAGCCACACTCTCAGGCTGAGGTTTCTTACTGTTATTTCTTCCCAGAGATGCTGAATCTCATGGATTTACCTTCCCTCCCCAGGACACTTTCCTCATCTACAGTCAGGTCAGTCACTGGCCATTACTTCTGCTGCTTGGCACCCAAAGGACACAAAAGACAGAGAAGGCTTAGAGCAGGTGGGTGGCTGCAGCCAGATGGTGGGATCTAGAGGCAGAGAGTTGACTGGGAGTGAATGCTGAGCAAGGGCGGGTTCTGGGACATGAACCCTCCTTGTCTATTTTGGCCAAGGAGAAAGGGACTAACAGAGAATGATGTTATACTCATGTGCTTCAAAATGGCAATCAAAGTTTCAGTTTATCGAATGTATCTTAAAACCCAATTCCTAATTCACATTTTCACATTTGTTTTATGGCTTTGAAAAGTTAAAAAGAATCTCTCATCCCTTTGAATTTTCCTTACATAAACTTAAAAAAACTTTTCATTTTTGAAGAATGAGAATGAATGAATATACCTTTCCTTACAATTCTTCAAAAACGGTTTGCTTTAAAACCAAAAGTAGTAAGTCAAATGAGTAAGGAAAGGTAAAAAATGAATCCTGAGTGAAAAATATAAGTACTAGCAGCAACTCGTTTTGGTTAGGATATACGAATTCTACTGTATGGTGTGAGAGGAAAGCTTTTGGGGAGATTATTTTCAGATGGGTATAGCAAAAGTGCTTGTCATTGTAATTATTTTATTATTGGTTTGTTAGTGTTGCAGCCAAATATACACAAAAGTAGCTATTGAATTTTTAACTTTGGAAAACAACTTTTCTTCGTCTATAAGATAACAATATTTACCCTGAAAACTTTTCACTAGAATTAAATAAGGTAGTGTGCACAAAACATTTCATACATTTGAAACACACAATGAATGGCAACTTCTATTTCCATCTTTCAATCATGGCCTAAGTACTTAGTCCTTAAATTATCCATATTTTGTTACTTTTCATAATTATAGAATAGTGTAAGAACAGGAAGTTGTCTTATTAATTAAAAAAAATGAATTGTACTCTTCAAAACCCACAATTCAATATTGGTAAAGGTAGATATGGTATAAAGTTGGAGGCTTAATTTGAGGTTAAATTTAAATAACTGGTAATCAGCAAAATAAACAGCAAACTATTATAGATATGAAGTTTACTTTGAGAAATATTTATTGTCTGAGGTATTCCTTCAGGATGTGGTCACCATTCCATTGGTTCACAAATCCAACTCATTAGTAACTGTCTATTAATTATGGAATTTAATGTGGCCAAGAATATTTTCACCATTACTCTAATACATCTTTCAGATTTCTTTCATAGCTTCTGTGAAATTTACAACAGTCTTGTATTCATGAATTTTGGAATCATTTTTACTGATGTAAGAAGGATAAAAAACTTCAACTTGAAAATGTACTCAAAGATATTAAAATGTTATTTATCGTTTTCTCTTCATTTTGTCTTATTAGGGATCTGGGTCCTAGTAACCACAGGACTTTTGCTGAGAAAAAGTACTAGCTCAGAAAAAGTACCAGCTTGAAGGGGCTAGAACACAATGAAATTGCTCTGTGACTTGAAGGAAACTTTTGAGGGTAGCAAAAGAAGTCTTAATTGTTAGTGAGGGCAGAGAAACTTCTGAGAAGAAGCAGGACAGTTTTTCTATCTCACATAATGATCATAGAAGATAAAAGGATGTGTAAGCAGTGCATTAAGCTGCCTGAAGTAAATGGTGGTCAGAATTCAATCCAGCTGGATCTGACTCCACAGCCCATGTTCTTCCTTCATATAATTCTCTAAATTTCCATTAAAAGAAAAAAAAAACATACTTTAAAATGCATTTAGCTCTGCATTTTTCAATATGTTTGTATCCCTGGAGACAAATAGCAGAGGTTGTCTTCTTGAGGGTATTGTTTTGTCCTAAGGCATCCGTGGAGCACACAGCTCTCATATGACTTCACAAGTGTTTGGCAGCTGGGCCAAGCTGTTTTCCTTTTCCTGAAGCATGGAGAAGGGAAGAAAAGGTGGTGGAGACTGCGGACAACAAGTACAATGTTACAGATAATAAGTTCTGGAGCTCCAGGAAGATGTTGGAGCAGTGAGCAGCAGAGAAATTAGCCTCTCCAAGATTTGTTTTCCAGACACTGGAGTAGAGCAACTTAGGGAAGAGAAGAGGGAGGGAAATGTGTTCCCAGGATGCAGAAAGGATCTGAAGCAAGAATTGAAGTCCACGGGGAGAGCAAAAGGAAAGAGCAGCACAGAAAAAGAAGGTGGCAGACAGATGTCACTTTCTTCCAGAGCCCTGGCTTGCAGTTCAGCTCACAGCCCGGACTCATAGCCCCAGCTCTCAGCACAGGTGACACAGCTTAAGCCTGCAGATGCACAGTGACTACTGGTGACCCCAGCGGCCTTCACAGAAAGACACACAAGTGGAGTAGAGCGGTGAACACAGCAGACTGCAGTGACTCATGAGTTAAATGGGATCAGTTGTCCCCCAGGAGAGGGTAATCAGCCTATTGCCACCTTGGAAAAGGGCCAAGCTTGGAATTCAGAAAAGCTTCCAGTGGCTTTTGGTGCCAGAGCAAGGTGGGCCAAGGCAGAGCAAAGTTCAAATTCAAGTCAGCAGGAAGGTGAGGAGCCAAGTTCAAACCAAGAGGGAACTGAATCGAAGCTGGTGCGAGACGTATAGTGTGTCTCTACCTGAACAAATCAGGCCCCAAACCCACAGCCAGTGACCAGGCTAAACTTTAGTGGAACTGGAGAAGCCTTGATATTGAACTCAGCTGAGAAAACTCACTACCTTGCCATAAATCTACTGCTGGGATTAATTAACAAGGACCTGGGCCTGTCTACTCTGTCTACCAGAGATAGCACAGACATGGCTGAAAGTGGACAGCTTTTTTTCCCCTGTTGTTGCTTTTTTTTTTTTTTCATTTTTCCTCCTCTCCTGTCTTTTTTTCTTGTTTTATTTATATAGGAAAGTGAAATTCTAGTTTTTGTTGTTATTGTTTTGTTCTGTCCTTGTTTTATTTCTTCTTTCTCTCAACCCCTCCTATTTTCCTTACTAGTTCCCCCAAGTTTACATAATCTTCTCCTGTCCTCCAACCTTGCTTCTCAACTCTTTCTCTTCTTTTATTTCTCTATCTATTCCTCCTAATCTCTTTTGAATTTTCTCCCTGAGGGTAAAATCACCATATTGAGAGCATACTTACTGTATACAAGTTTCTGTTTTATTTTGGATATTGTTATATAACTATGAATCTAGTTCATATGGTTAAAGGTGGCAGATTGATAGTTACCACAGTTTGTCATTTTTCTAGACAGTGTTTGATATTGCCATTGTTGCTGATTGTATGACTTTAGTCAAGGTGACAAAATTGCTCTAATCAGTTCTTCTTTATGTGCCAAGACTGAAATTTTCCTGAGGGTCATAAACAACATTATAGGCCAGGGTCAAAAAACCAGGGGCTGGCCAAACAGCAATTTCTCAGCACCCCAAAAATTGATGAGGTAGGATCTTGCAACAGATTCAAAACGCAAAAACCAGCTGCAACTGGAAGACATATCCAAGGAATTAGGCATTTCCAAAGGGTTCTCAATACTAACAACAAAGCTACCTGCCATAGGCAATTCATAAACATCAACTCAGGAATTAAACTTCAAAAGCAAAATTAAAAAATGAGAAGACACACAAACAAGATGCAATGCCAGACCTCCAGCTTGCCAAAAGCAAACCCATAGTATAATGAGGTGAAATGATCTGAAAGCCTCCCCTCCAGACTGTTAGAAGTGGTAACAACAGAAATAAACAAAGCAGATGAATGAGGCTCTAGAAGAAATCAAAATAGAAATCATTTCCAGAATGAAAGACATGATTAGTGACTCTAGAGCAGATACAGATTTAAAAAAAAAAAAGAGGAGCTTAGAAAACATAGGAAAGAAATGAAATCCATGAAACAGATTCAAACAGATGTCCAGGAGATTAAAAATTCCATTGAAAGTATAGACAGTCGAATGAAACAATGTGAAGACAGAATTTCAGATATGGAAGACAAGATTGTACTTAATGATCAACAAAAGAAAGAGTTATTCAAAATGGTAAG
>PVJO010028174.1:0-18584 GCA_004026905.1 Hystrix cristata
TTATTTCAGCTCACAGTTTGTAAGGGTTTCAGACCACAGTCGGCTGGGTCCAAGGCAGGGTGGCGTGGCACAGGGTCATCCAAGGAGAAACAGTTCATGGCAGGGCAGGCAGGAGGCAGCATGCAGCAGCAACAACTTGCCTGCCTTCTTTTCCCCTTATGTTTCATCCAGGCTATAAACCTATTGATTGGTTGTACCCACAGCCAGCATGGGGTTTTCATCATTCCCACCCAGAACTATGCTAAAACAATCGGTGGACTAATTTAGTACCACACACCCTTAATCCCAGTATCATACACCCCAGATCCAGTCAGCTCTGAAAAGCCCCATCTATGAGTATGTGAGGCTTTGAGGGGATATCTAGATACGGTAAGTTCCCAAATTACGAACATTCAAGTTGCAAACTTCCACAGACAAGAATGGACTTTGTATTATGAACATTTGTAGATGTGAACAAAATGCGGAAGTAGCTCACTGTCTGCCCGACGTTGTCACAGTTGTGCTGCTGTGTGCTTATTTTACAGAGTGATGGTGTAGTACAGTACAGTTGGGGACTTACTGTCTTTGTATGTGTGTGTTTCGTGTTTTTATTCTTTACATTGTAAATTTGTGTCAAAGATGTATAAGACTCACTTTGTCAGACTTATGAACAAGTTGGACTTACAAATGTTCTCCCAGAATAGAACAGAATGTTCTCTCAGAACATAAATCAGAGACTTACTATACAAGCAGTAACACACACAATGGAGTACTACTCTGCCATAAAGACAAACTTGAGTCCTTTATAGGAAAATGGATATACCTTGAGACCTTAAGGCTGAGTGAACTAAATCAAACACATGAGTTTAAATACTGCATTGTTTCCCTTATATGAGAAACTCAAAATACAAATAAAGAGCAAAATAAAAGACAGGTAGTAAGAAGTAGGGAGATAGATCTTTCTCAAAGGGGAAAAGGATCAAAAGACAAAAGAAGGAGGAGAGAGGAGAAGAGTAGGGGATGGGAAAAGGAATTGGGATGTGCTATGTATATGTACTACTTTTGTCAAAAGACAAAAGAAGGAGGAGAGAGGAGAAGAGTAGGGGATGGGAAAAGGAATTGGGATGTGCTATGTATATGTACTACTTCCACACAAGGAATGTAAAGATTATGTACTGAAAACGTACCCAAAAAAAAGAGGAAGAGGATCAAGAGATGGTTGGAGTAGAGAGGGAGGGAAGGCAAGGGGATGAAAAAGGAAATTAAAATGTGTTATATACATGCACCAACTTCTCACAAAGAATAAACATCATATACTATATACATGTGCTAATAAAAAAGTAAGAACAAATAAAAGCTAGATAATAGGAAATAGGGAGATAGATCTTTCTCAGATGTGAAGGGGATTAAGAGTTGGAGGGAGGGGAAAGTAAGGGGATAAAAATAGGAATTAAGATATATTATGTACATGTACCAACTCCTCACAAGTATAATGTTTACATTATGTGCTGTAAACATGTACTAATAAATTAAAAATAATACCTATGGGTCAGTAAGAAGAAGATGAACAGCTCAATAAAAATTAGTGTCAAATGCTTACCTAGACATTTCAAAGAAGAAAAAGTACGTATGACCAAAATCACATAAAAAAGTGTAATGATGGAAACGCAAATTAAAACCACTTCAAGATGTGATTCCACACTCAATAGATTTACTAAAATATAAGTCTGAAAACATTAAGTGCTTGTGAAGAACAAAGCAATGAGAACTTCTATATACCACTGACAGAAGTACAAATTGATATAAGCCCTGTGAGAAGCATTTTGGAAAAAGTTCTTAAATCAAGTGAGCATCCTACAGCCCAGTACTTCTGCTCCTAGAGAAACCATACACATACACTGCAGGACACATATGCAACACCACTCAGACTGCCATAAATAGATAAATAGATTCCCAGTTGTCTTTCCCTGTAGGAGCAGGTCTAAATGTTCAAGAGAAGGATAGGTAGGGGTGGAGGATATAGCTTGAGTGGTAGAGTGCTTGCCTCGCAAGTGCAAGGCCCTGAGTTCGATCTCCAGTGCCCCCCACCAAAAAAAGAGAAGGATGGATAATGTGGTATTTTAAATTCTGAGCTATCTCATGATACAGAAATGAATGAATATGTCAACATGAATTTTAGAAAGAAACTTAAAAAGTTTTAAAAACAAACAAAAAAATCCTAAACAGCATTATTTAGGATCTATTTGTTTGTGATAAAACTCAAAATGAAAGAAACAAGTTAAAAACAAACTTCAGGATAGTAATGAACTCTTTGGGAGAGACGAATGAATGGTATGGGGAAGAGCTCTTGGTCAATGCAAAAGCGCTCTGATGGGTTAACTACATCACATGTGTCTATTTCCACATTACATTTCCTAGCTTCCACAGGATGAAGATATATAAGTCATGTTGTATGTTAATTATGTATTATATGGTTATCATGTATACCATGTGTAATTCATAGCAGTGTATAGCACATTAACATTACATATGTTATATTTATAATATTTATAAATTATATTTAGCACATATTATTATATAGTATATTTGCCCTAGGTAGTGAGGTTCAAGGTACTTTTCTCCATTATATTTTTCTCCATTTTCCTAATTGCTTAAAAGGTAATATAATACAGTTGACCTTGGTATCTGCAAGGGATTTGTTTCAGAATCTCTGTTAATACCAAAATCCATAGATGCTTAAGTCCCTTGGACAAAAAAAAAGTTCCTTGGAAATATACAATATTTTCATATAACTATGCATGTTCTCCTTTATACTTTAAATCTCCAGGTTACTCATAACACCTAATACAATGTAAGTGCTATCTAAATAGTTGTTATTCTGTATTCTTCAGAAAATAATGAAAAGAAAAATGTCTGTATATGTTCAGTACACATGCAGTTCTCGTTCCAATCTTGGTCAAATCCACAGGTGCAGAACTCACACACATGGAGGGCAAACTGTACTTAAATCAGGAAACAGTGATTCTTTTTTTTTTTTTTTTTTGTGGTGCCGGGGATCGAACTCAGGCCCTTGTGCTTACAAGGCAAGCACTCTAATCACTGAGCTAAATCCCCAGCCCCCAGGAAACAGTGATTCTTAAATTTAAAGAAAAATTTTAGAATGCCCAGAATGTTTGTACTGTTTTTCAGGGTTTCTGAAACTTCAGCCTAGTTTCAGATGCCCTCGGGAGAATAATCTCTAAAGATTTAACACTATTATATAATCAACAAAGAGGTGTCAAAACCGTAACGCACAAGCTTTAAGTGTGTCACCTGTTTGCTTCAATATTCAGCCAGCCTTAGCCGGTATACTTCCTACTTTTTGAAGATATCCTGCCTCTACCTGTGTTTGGGCTTTTATCCTTGCTATATCTGACCTCTCCGAGGTGTCTCTGAAGTCTAATTCAGTAACTGAGAGCCTTTGATGAAGTGAAGAATGTATTTTCCCGTATCCCTTTAGCAACATCCAGGGAGTATTTCAAGACAAGATGAACATTTCCCTAATTTTCCTACATAAAGAGTAACCATTTAGATGGCAAATCTCACTCAGTAGAAGTCAGCTTAAATCTTCAAGACAAATGTAATCTCTCCTGTGCATCAGTAATTTTACATACATGGGTGTGTATATATACATTTAAGATAAAATATTGCTGGCATTTGTGCACTTAAACTGCTGTGAACTTAAACAATATTTGTTACTCCATTATACAATGGCCATCACCATGAAGAACCCTATGAAAAGTCCCAAGCAAGAGTAGTATGAAAACTTTCAAAAGTTTTTGGAAGTTGGGGCTGGGGGAGTGGCTCAGTGGTAGAGGGTGTGCTTAGCATGCCTGAGGCCCTGGGTTCAATCTCCAGCACCTAAAGAAAATAACAACAAACAAAGCAACAGATAGAACCGTCCAAAAGCAGAAAGACGAGCTTGTTAGAGCGTTAGGAGTTTCCAAGTACTATAAGCAGAGAGTAAGAGAGGAGGGAGCACAGGAGGAAGCAGGTGGGGAGGAAGCACAGGAGAAAAGAATACAATCATCACAGGGCCTGAGCGATTTCTAGAGTGTAGATTCCTCATCTTGCAGTGACTCTAGTCTAGTCTGTGTTTTTTAATGAAAAGGTAGGTTTTTCTTCACCCCTTAAGCCTGTTTGAGGTATTTGCTCTGCTAAAGATCTTTGCCATTTTCCCTTTGACTTGCTTCCCCCATCTCTTTTTCACCAGAAGTTCTGATCCTCAGTAGGGATGGATGGTAGCTGACGAGTGAGACAAAAAACATTCTGACATTCGTGCATAGATACAGATGAATGAACCATGGCTGTGGCCTCTCCTGTCCCTACCAGAACTTGAGTTCTAGCAAAGTTAGCTCTCTCCTTAGAAAGCTGTTAACACATTTCTAAAATTAACTTGCATTCCGATCTTTACAATATAAGAGAAGGTTCTCTCAACATTGTCCAGTAATGAAGAGGGGATGGCTTGAGACTGTTTTGAGACAGGATCTTGCTATGTAGGTCAAACTGGCCTTGAACTCACTATATAGCCCAGACTGGCCTCAAACTCACTGAGATTTTCCTGCCTCAGCTTCCCAAGTGCTGAGATTACAAGTGTGTGCCATCATGCATAGCATAGATTCATTACTTCTTGACTATAACCTCAGAAGTTTTTTTCTAATTTCTCTCTACCTTAACTTCTGTATCTGTAAATTAGATATAATTAATCTTATCCCTGCAACTTTCATAGACAGTTCTCCATAATGAGTTTTTTTATGAAAATATTTTTTATAAGAAGATCCATAAAATCTACATAATAGTATTAACATTCCCACATGCACCTAGGAAACAAGTACCAGTCTCCTGCTATCAATGTATGGGACTGTGCTATGCTCATAAGGCTTAGGCAACTAGTTCTGCAGTCCAGAATGATTTTTGTTCCAGTTTGGCTTGTGGACGGGGACTGTGTTGGTTAATTTTAGGTATCTGCTTGGCTGAGGTAAGGAATACCTGGAGAGCTGTTGAAGCATCATTTCCAGTGTGTCTGTGAGGTTGTTTCCAGAGGAGACAGGCATGGGAATAATACTCCTTCCCCACTTTCCCTGCCCTCCCATCCTCCTTCCCCCTTTCAGTTTTTCCCCATTTAGTGTGGTGCTGGCTCTTGGTTTGTCATAAATAGCTTTTATCATATTCAAGTATGTTTCTTCTATACCTATTTTCTTCAGGGTTTTTAATCACAAAGGGGTGTTGGATTTTATCAAAAGCCTTTTCTGCTTCTATTGACATGATCATATGGTTTTTGACTTTGCTTCTGTCTATGTGGTGTGTTACATTTATTGACTTATGTTTGTTGAACCATCCTTGCATCTCTGGGATGAAATCTACTTGATCATGACATATGCTTTTTTATAATGTGCTGCATTCTATTTGCTCCTATCTTCCAGAGAATTTTTGCATCTGTTTTCATTAAGGAGCAAACACATACAGTTTGCTTTTTTAATTGCCTTTTTGTCTGGTTTTGGGATCAGGGGTGATGCTGGCTTCCATAAATGGATTTGGAACCACTCCCCTTTTCAATTTCTTTGAAGAGCTTGAGGAATGTTGGTGCACAACATCCTTAAAGGATTTATAGAATTCAGCTGTAAATCCTTCAGGTCCTGGGCTCTTTTAGTTGGTAGATTCTTTACTACTCTGTCGATTTCATTGCTTGTTATTGGGGTGTTAAGGTTATTTATGTCTTCTTGGGTTACTTTTGGTAATTTGTATGTGTCTAGGAATTTGTCCATTTCTTTGAAATTTGCTAATTTGTTGGAATGTAATTTTTCAAACTTGGTACTATCATCTGGATTTCAACAGTGTCTGTTCTAATTTCATCTTTTTCAATTCTAATTGCATTGATGAATCTTTTCTTGCTTTCTCTTGGTAAGTCTGGCTAAGGACATATCTATTTTACTTATTCTTGTTCAGAGAACAAGCTCTTTGATTCGTTGATTTTTTTAACTGTTTTTTAGTCTCAATTTCATTGATTTCTGCTCTTGTCTTTATAATTTTCCTCCTTAATTTTGGTTTGCAGCTGGTTTGTTGTTATTTCTTGATAATTCTTACAGAATACTATAGCCACGGGATAATCTTCTCTTGTTCTCTTATTTTCTTTGTGGCTTCTTTGAGTTCTTTATTGTAATTCATGATTTTGTCCTCAATTTCAGACATTCTGTCTTCACATTTGTCCTTTCTGCAATGTATGAATTCTGCACAGTTTTTTATTTTAGGTATTTCTGTCTGATATCTTTTTGAGGATTCCATATCCTTGTTGAATCCATCATTAAAGTTTTGAATTGTTTGGTTAGCTTGTCGAGTTTTTTACCTGTTTCCCTGAAATTCACCATGGGCGAATTGAGTGAAATTGTTGTGAACTTTTGGTTCATTTTCTCTTTGAACTTATCTATTTTCATCATCCCTTCTATATATTTTCATAGCGTTCCACTACAAAACTGCTTTCCTCTCCCTTTGTGACCCCTTGCTCTCTGCCTTGGGAGAGTTGGGAGAACTCAGGGATCGTCTGTTGCCATATGTA
This sequence comes from Hystrix cristata, assembly GCA_004026905.1. NCBI lineage: Eukaryota > Metazoa > Chordata > Mammalia > Rodentia > Hystricidae > Hystrix > Hystrix cristata. The sequence continues at coordinate 6,572 of PVJO010028174.1, forward strand.
TCATCTTTCTTTCCCTCCGGGGGAGTACCACAGGTCATGGACTAGAAAAATAAGGGGAGATTTTTAGTAGGATGTTGCCTCCCCATGAATAATTTTCAGCTTTGCATGTCCAGCTAGTATTTACTTTTTCCGTTACTTACTTTAAATGATTTTGGACTTTGTTCCTATGTTTTGCCAAAAGAATTACTTCTGGTTATAACAGATCAACAGATTCAATCATAGAACACTTTTATATTATAGTCGTTGTAGTTACACTTACCCCCTTTTCTATCCTCTACACACACTATTACCCTAGGTTGTTCTGCAGTGAAGTAGGTGAAATGGAGAGAGGACAATAGAAGGTGATTAGATGAGGCGTATAAGACACTAAAGGTTTGGGGGGGATGGTGATAGATGAGAACAGAAATTTGATGTGGGGTCTGATTCTACTGGAGTATTTTTAGTTGAGTTGAAATGCTAGTATTGAGAGTTTTCAGAGGGTATTTGCAGGGGAAAGGGCAAGATATGGGAGGAAGAAAGTTTACTTTGTGACTGAAGAGGTTTATGTGGTTGTCAGAACCTGCTGATAGAGAGGACAATAGGCTAGGTAAAATATGAGAGAGCCAAAGGCATAGGATGGGGAGGATCGAAGGTTAAAACTAAAGAAGATAAGAGTGACTATGAGAGAGGGAAAATTAAAAACTTGGGAGGAAGAGTTTATGTATTTGGAAAAATAATAAAGATATATGTTAATACTCTTACTTTGGGAGGTTGAGGCGAAGAAGCTAAATAAGGAGCTGAGATGAGGGGAAAACCTAGACATCTATTAAATCAGAGCCAATGGAAGATAAAATACACAAAAGTAAAAGCCTAATAAATACAAAAACCATAAAAGAACATAACCCCACACTACTAAATCAAGAAACAAAGGAAAATTCCTACCTATAACAGATCCAGTGGGAACACAGATTAATATTCCAATTAGACAGTGTGCATGTGATTCATATGTAGCTTCTTTTTCACAAAGTCTGAGTGCTTACACCCTAGTAACTACTCTGAATCTTCCAATTTCAGTACTGAAGTTAACTCACACTCAGAACTTCTCTCTGCCAGGTAGCAGGCATTCTTGCAGAATCTGATCCAGTCCAAGTGTTTGGTTTAGGAACTCTTGCTTAGTGCAATAGTGGAATTGACAGATTTACTGGCATGAAATTGTCCAGAGTCAGCAGCATACCTATGCAATCAAATCAGCTGCAGTAGTACCAAGCTAATCAGTGATAGTGCATCTATCAAGGCAAGTTGAAAACATACCACGAGACCCAATTTTGTTTCTCCCTTTTAGCCTGGAGAAGAAATTCACAGTTGTAGTGTAAGGATCATAACAGCCCAAGAATTGACCCACAGCTATGTCTCCTCATATAGAGGAAAAAAAGAGCATTCAACAGTAAATGAGATAGCTATGTCTCCTCTTATGGAAAAAAAAAACATTCAATAGTAATTTTATAGGCTCAATTATCTAAAGCCCAGGGGTCTGGGGACTAGATCATGCCAGTAGGGGAGGGGGTGTCAAAAAATCGTGTGCTATGTAGTATTGGAAGGAAGAAATAGGAGGTGTGAGAAGGATCCTAATGGTGGTAGAGGTATGTTACATATTTAGATGGGGATAACAGGTAAAACTGGGTATAAAATGAGTAGTGAGAAATGGAAATGAGAAAGGATTCTATGACTAATATAAATATTAGAGAAAAAGTCAAAGGGAGACAAATGAAAAGGGGGGAGAAGAAAGAAAAGAAAAATAGAGAAAGGATAAAAAACAGGGGGTTGGGGATTTAGCTCAAGTGGCAGAGTGCTTGCCTATCAAGCACAAGGCCTTGAATTTGATCCCCAGCCACCCCTGTCCCCCCCAAAAAAAAACAAACAGGAGAAAGTCAGGAGACTAGATATAGATAAAAGCAGAAAGAATAAAAAGAGACACAGGAGAATTATCTTACCCTCTATAAATCATAGTGGAAGAAAAAAGAGGAAGAGAAACACACACACACCCCCTATAAGAGAAAAAAGGGGGAAATAATGAAATAAAAGATGGTGGTGGGGGGATGAACAGATGGGGGAAAGCAGCAAAGTAAAAAAATAAAAACAGAAAGTTTTCTATTGTTTTGTCTTTTTTCCACAGCCTAGGAATAAGGAGCAGAGCTCAAACCAAGATGTGTCTCTGCTCATGCAGGAAGTCTAAGGTGGCAGTCTGCCCCCAGAACTGTGCTGAACGAAGACATCCGCATATGGTGGGAACAGGGTGCCAATATGACCTTCCAATCCTGTGTAATTAGGCTGAACCTGGCCTCTGACTACAGAAGCTGGGTTCGCCAGCTCCAGCTCTAGCCCCTCAACGGTACTCCCTCTACCCTACTGTCCAACCACTGGCCGTCTCCTGTGACTGTCCTTCCCTCGGCCACTCTGGGAACTGGACAGTGTGGGGCGTGGCTTGAAGCCCAGGGGCTGCTCTGGCTCCCGGGTTTGAACGCTAAGCCTTCCTTATGATGGCATTCCCACTAGCTCTTGTTCTGCAGCTGTGGAGGTGGGTGCTGGACCGAGGTCACTCACCAGCTACTGACTGAGGAAGGCCAACCTGGAAGCTGTGTCCTGCATTTTTCTTGCAGGTTCCAACTGCTGCCAAATCTCTCAGTCCCAATGAAGCTGTCTCGTCTTTGTGGAATGCTCTATGGTTGTCTCCGAATAGTATTCTTTGGATTAATTAGAATCTTCAAATCAGAATTCAAACATGGTCAACATGTTGTTTGATTAATCCATCTCTTATGTCTATTTCCATTTAGGATAGATTTTCCTCCTCTCCATGTTTCTAGTTGAAGCTCTCTGAGTCCCTCCAACCTGGCTCCTCCTCTTCTTAGCCATGTTGGATCTTCCAGATACGACATTCATTTAACATTATAAGTCATTTGTAGGAAAATTTGGTTTTCCAAACTAAGTTTTGGGTACTACAGTTTTACGCTGTACTTGGACAAGCTGAATACAACGGGGGCTCTTTGGTTAAAGCAATAGATCCTAATAACAGTGAAGACGCACTTTGTGATTGTTCTGGTTTAAACCTACTTATAGACATCATGACATATATCTCTCTATTTGATCTTTTTAGGAGAGAGTCCTGTGACAATCATGTGATCTGAGTATGAAAGAAATAAATGTTCAAAGAAAATCAATGTAGAAATACCAAGTTAATTTTTGATACATTATTCAAGAAAAAAAATGTAGAAAGTAGAAGGCGATCTCGCCCTGAGACAAAAAGAAATGAGAAACATTCTCTCTGCCTCTCTTCCCACATTAAGATATCGTGGGATGGAGTGTAATTTTGAATCTTTGAGAGAGGGTGAAGTGGGGGTGGTGGTGATATTTTTCTAGAATTCTTTTGTTGGTTTCCTGGTGCCTTGTATCAGAGCAACTTGCATGACCCAACCCAGTTATAAAATATACCTTAGATGTTAGTAAAGCACTTAAAATATATAATTCTTAGTTCTCTTGTGTCAGCTAATTGTGTTTTTAGCAAATATTCCATGATTTTTTATAATTAGGTAGTTTAGGAAACTCTGGTCTGAACATAAAAAAAGCTGGTGAAGAAAATAAACAATCATACCTTAGTACTCTACTGCTTTAAAACACCTTGAACTTGATATCCAACACGTTTTAATGCAAAATTTATGCCCAGTTTGTTTAGTACTGGACCTGCAAGCTGAAATTTGTCAGGTCAGTGCAATTGCATGACAATTTGCTTTGCGATTTATTACCCTTTCCAACGAAAACAATTTGGTAATCATTGCTTTTCGTACTTGTCATCCCTCCTGGAACCAATACAATTTGTTTGGAATTTATTGTTTTGGGGACTTTTTGTGACTTTTAGAACCAATTGACAATGACTCCTGAACTGCCTCTGTATAGAGCTATGTAGTTTATATAAAGAAGCAAGTCCTGAAAAAGTCTGCTACTGTGTGGCTTCATCTCAGCTTTCCGAGACCTTCTGAGGCTTTTGGCGTTCACTGCACAGATGTCCCAATAAGCGCTGGCATGTCTTCCGTCCTTGACACTACCTCAACTCTGCCATTCCATTACTTAATGTTTTATAAATTTGGATGTGACATTTAGGTTAATTACCATGTTTATTATTTCACCATTTATTGAGGTAAGAGTGAAGGCAGGTGTTCAAACTGCCATTGAAACAGAGATTTGTACACTTGTGCACTGTTTGCAAGTCAGATTTAGAGCATGATAAAGAAATGGGCAGACATGAGATTATTTGCATTTGTGTCTTTATCTACTGTTAGCTAATGGTGAAACCCACCTTCTCCAAATCATGCCACCTAGGAGCAGTGCCAAAATGATTTCAAACTGGAGTCTTCCATTTGACTCTTCGGTAAATTGGGTGAATTATTCTCTCCCATCAGTTAAAATCCCTTTCAAATAATACAGAGCAGCATCTGGGTTGTGGGCCGAGGGGCCCAGGCCAATCCTGACATTGCCTGCCACCACGTGGCTCTATCCCAAGTCCCTGAGGCCTTTTCAGCTTCCTGGTATTCACTGCACAGAGGGCACCGCCACTGTTCCGCTGCCACGTCCTCTATCCTTGACACCACCCCAACTGTCTTTCCAGTCCACTTAATGTTTTATAAATTCGGGAGTGACATTTAGGTTAAAACAGCACATATTTTTGTCCTTCACCACCCTTCCACAGGTCCTTGGAAGAGGTCAGGTCAGCACACCTGCTGAACTCAGAACTGCCCATTCCCAAGAGGCCTTGTCATTTCAGACCAAACTTCGGTGCCCTAACTCCTTAGGTTGAGGATGCGTTGTTTTGTGTTTCCACAGACTTTCTTTGGTCCGCTTAGGCCCTCTGCTGCATCACACTAGAACTTGTTTGAACTTGCAAATAAATCTACTTATCATCCCACTGTGGGTCTGCCATTGCATGAAATGTCTTGAAGCTGAAGCACAGAGTAGAGACATTGTCTGCCTGAAAGCTGCTAAGTGGCTAGATTATGGAAAATCTTGAAGATATTTCTCAGGAGTGTTCTCAGATGGTTATAGCTAACACTAACAATATTTACTGAGTACTCATATGCCAACTGCTTTAAATAATGCTATAAGGTAAATCATCTGAATTTCAGATAAAGAAAAAGGCTCAAGAGGTTAAGCAATTTGCCCCCAGTCAAAGAGATATAAGGGAGAGGGGACTACCTTTCACTAGGGGTAAGGTGGGTCTAGATTTCACTACCAGCCCATCATCACCACCTGTGTTCTTGTAAATCCAGGACTTCCAGATCAAGACCTTTAGAAGAAAATGGGCTCTGAGAGACCAAAACATTTGAGATCCCAATGGATCAAGGCTGTATTTCACTGTCCTTTTGGGCAGCAAGAAAAGAGACCAGAGGTCAGGCATAGGTTACAGAGATCTTCGTTCTTCTTTACTTTAAAGTAACTCAGCATATCAAAATACCATACTTCAGAAAATTGTTTTCTGAACCCCAGTATCGCCTGAGTTTTTTGAAATCTCTCATTGACAAAATTGTTTTAGAAATAAACAAAGGTCTGCTGTTACTGAAATATCTTCTGAATTTTCCCTATCAGTGACACTGGTTTTGAATTTGAGAGGTGGTGAGTGGTAAGATAACACCTAAAAGCCTACAATATGGACTTATAAATAAGGACAAAAGTCACATCAGAAACCTGTTCTTTAAAATGTGTTATCGAATTAAGTAAGCAATAACACAATGAATAGAGATGAGCTAAACACAAATAATCTTGCCACTGAATACTTCCCACCCTAAGTCTCCAGAGTCAAGTTCTTAGGCATTTATTTACATTTGGACTTGCACCTGACTGCCCAATCCCACTGTGATTCTAAGGGGAAAAACATTCTATTAGACCATGGGCTTGACTTCTTTGAGTCTCAATTTTCTCCCCTGTAAATTGAAGCTCAAAATACACCCCTGCCTACCTCCCAAGGAGCTTGTGAGACTTAGAAAGTAAACGTAACATTGGAATTTGAAGGACTTCGCTAAAACATTCCTGCTTTATTGAATCATGTTCTGAACAATTAAAGAATAGCCTAAAGAATATGTCACCAGCTAAGCAAGTGCTCTGCTGCTTAGCATTTAGGAGCTATACTCCATATATCACTTTGGAAGTGATAAAACTAGTATTGGGGAAATGGCTTATATCTGCTAGCAAATAAAATTTCAAGTACAGAACCAGAGAATCCTGTAATATCCCTCCCCTACCTACCCCTATTCCCTCAGTAAACATATGAGTGGGGCACAAGGGTAGAATTTATGCTTCTAGTGGGTAACTTTTTCCCATGAGGGAAAGGCTGTAGCTGATCATGCCCAGTTTATGCTTCCCATTCTACCACGCGACTGCGTCATCTCTTTTCTGGGAAACAGCAAAGGAAGGGACAGAAAGAGTCACAAATATTATTCTAGTAAAAGCAACTCTACAAGGGGGTGCATATCAGGGACAGGGAAAACATTTCTCTCACCTCCCTGATAAGTCAGTCTCAACACACACACACACACACACACACACACACACACACACACACGTTAGAAAATATTCTTATAAATTGAGTGTGGGGAGGTTTTCTGGCGCCTAAAGAAAAACAAGCCATAGAATACTAGACTGAATTTCTGATATTTTCACTTCATTCTACACCAAATAAATGATGAGCCTATGTGTTACAATTACATGAACAGTCTTCATTACTGACATCCACATTACAAAAAGAATATGGTTTAAATAAAGTAATTCTTACAATGAAAGTTACATCTGCATGATAACCATACTCATTTTCAGGCTTTATCATAATTAGACCTAAATGGGAGTAATTCATTTAAGTTCTAATAATCAGTGTTCTTTTTATGAGGTCAAACCTAGTATTTAGATTTCCTTATCTTGCTGTATCAGTTCATTATTATCAATAATCATTAACAATAGTTACTCATTATCACTGATACAGGACAAGGAGCTGTGGTAACTAGAATTTTCTTGCCTCCTGCTCTCCACCCCCTCAGTCACCTCCTGTCTGTGCCTCTTCTCCATGCCCACAGTGGGAAGCAGACTTTTAAATGACTATCAGGGGTCCTCAGCTCCTGATACTCCTGTCTCTGTGAGTGGCCGCCCTCTATGCAGCAGAACCTCCTTGAGTGGGACCTGTTTCTAATAGGCAAATTATGACAGTGGAGGCATGTCACTTTCATGATCAGATTTCTCTATTGCCAGTACTTGCCTCTTGCTTGCTCACTCTGATGCTTCTGCCATATTGTGAAGTGTTCTATGGAAAGGCCCACGTGGCAAGAAACTAAAGTACGTCTTCTCCCAGAAGCTTAAGAGAAACTAAGGTATCAGACCAACAGTCAGGGAGGAACCGGATCTTGCCAGCAAGTGTGAGCTTGGAAGTGATTCCTCCTAGTCAACTCTTGAAATGACACCTTGACTGTAGCATTGTAAAAGAACTGAAGCAGAGGTCACGGTAAAATTGCACTGGCTTCATCAGAATAGCTAGCAGCTGCCCTGCTTACCTCACCTAATACATGGTTTGAAAAAGTAATTAATTTCCAAAGTGGTTTAAGTTATAAGAGAAGTGACAGTTTAGTTACAACAGGTGACTTCAATAATCTGTCTTGGCGAATCACAGTCACAGACACAAAGAGCACAAGGAAGTGGGAACCTAATTTAGAGTTGACGTATGTGAACAACGTTGTGCAACTCCAAAAATCATCGGAGCCAGATCAACCTATACAAATGTAAGAGTCACAGTTAAAGAATCACTCTTAGGTAGCCAAACATAATTAACAAAGGATTCCATTATTTTCTTCAGATGTTTGAAGAACACTTATAGAACCCAGTTCATAATCCACGATGACTCTTCCTGGCTCCCTCCACTCTGCAATTGTTTACATCCAGAGAAAGTTCCAAACACGCTCAGCCCTAGCTCTGAATAACTTCGTTTTCCCTCACCCCACTGCACCACTGTATTCTTTCCTTTATTATTTAGAGAATCTTGGCCTCTACCAACCAAAAATAATCCCTTTTTATTTTGGTAGGAGAGGAGATGAGTAAAAGAAACAAAACTGAAGAACAGTACTGTAGGTCTCCTTGGCTCTGTAAACAACGAAATGTTAAAATAAACTTTGTCTTTTGGAAGCAAAACTGACTCGCTCACCTGCTTCCATGGGTAAGCGTTGATGTCACGTTTTATATTGGGGGAAAGTCTGAACCTGAAGATAAGCCAACAGAAACAAAATGAACAGAACTAGGAACACCCTGTGGAGGTCTTGAAACTCTGAGCCTTTTTAGGCAGCAAGAGTTAGTAAGTTACCGACTTGCTGTTGAAATAATGTTATGCATTTCTGACTTTTGCAGCTCTGACATCTGACCTTCTGTGACTGTTATTGAGTTACTGTCTCTCGCCCTGCTCTCCCTTTGTTTGAGAAAGCTAGAGTAACCTCTAGTGATCCTTCCCGAGACAGCTGCCTGACAAGGAGACGCCCATTCTTCTCTACACCTACTTCCTCTGACACCTGTTGCCACAAGATCCACACTTGATATTTTCAGGAGACAAGCACAAAGTCCAGCTCAGGAGGAACTAGCTTAGTCTTCAAAATAATTGCAGAATTTTGCTAAGTACATTGGCAGAAACTGATGTGGGTGAATGGGTTCTAATGGTATTTGACAAAATAGAATAAAGTATTAACCATCAATAAGACTAAATGTATTGATAGCGGTGTACTTACCAGGAATTTTGGATTTATTGAGTTAGCATATGCTGCTAAAAATTCTCATAACAGTTCGCTGGATTTGCTGACTATAACTTCAGCTCCAGGGTGTTGTCTATATTTAATAAGGTTAAGATGCCAGAACTGCCCTGACACATTGGAAGGTTCTAAAGGACTGGAGAGATGGTGTTAGAATTAATTATCATGTGCAAAATTAACCTCTACCCCTTCCCTTTTCATCCCTTAAAAGGACCCAGACACTGAATGCTAAGCTCGCCAAACTCCAAGGCATTGAGAATTAGATTACTTAAGGGAGCACAAGTATCTTTGAAAAACATTCTTTGAAGATCTTTAAATAGGAAGAGGACAGATGCTAGCATTGAGATCATGGAGTTGCACAACATTGTTCACATATGTCAACTCTAAATTGGGTTCCCACTTCCTTGGGCTCTGTATATCTGTGACTGTAATTCTCCAAGACAGATTATTGCAGTCACCTGTTGTAACTAAACTAATTCAGTGAGGATCATAGGATCCCGGAGTAGCACAGGCCAAATGGCAGTACTTGATGGCCAAACACAAGGCGTTCTTTACCTAGTCACCGGGGAGGAGGTGATACCAAAATACTTTGACCTGCAAGGATCTTTGGTGATGACTAATGAATTACAAGATGAGTATCCCTTAACCAAAATACTTAGAATCAGAAGTGTTTCAGATTTCATATTTTTTTGATTTTGCAATATTTGCATATATGTGATGAGATATCTTGGGGATAGGACCCAAGTCTAAAAACAAAATTCATTTATATTTTATATATGCCTTACACCAGTGGTCTCCAACCTTTTTGGTATCAGGGATTGGTTTCATGGAAGATAATTCTTCCATGGATGGGGGTGGGGTAGGTTGGGGGAGTGACAGGTGGGTTGGGGATGATTCAAGCACACTACACTTATTGTGCACTTTTATTTTCATTATTGTAAAAATTGTAATATATAATGAAATAATTATACAGTTCACCATAATACAAAAGCAGTGGGAGTCCTGAACTTGTTTTTCTGCAACTAGATGGTCCAATCAGTGGGTGATGAGGGACAGTGACACACGAAGTGTGTTGCTTATGTCCATTATACTCTCATCTCATTTTCATTTCTGTCACTGCAGAAAAACCTGCTTCACAATGATAGGATGTTGGAAATGGAAGCAGTCTTTCCCGAGGTTTTATGACAATCTCAGAACATTCTGCTTTGACTTTCATCCAAAACGTATGGAAATTTGAATTTGTCTTGAGCATACTTGTAAGGCCACCATCATTTTCTATCTCAAGCAGTTGATCCTCCTCTACCGCAAAGTCCATTCATCTGGCTTATTCACAAATGGGCCACAGATCCATCCTTTCCCAGCTCAGGGGTCTTTGTGGTTGGGAAGTAATACTCAAACTCTTTCGAAAGTTGAGATAGGTGGTCATGTACCAGTTGGGAGAAAAAAATGCCCTAGCTCTTTCAAAATCTCTTGTAATGTTTGAAATACATCAAAAATTCCAATGTTCATTCATCACTCCCATAATTTCAGGTTAGCTTTGAACACATCCACTTAATCTGCCAACTTGAACACAGTTGTGGTTCTCCTCTAAAGGGACAGATTGAGTTCACTGAAATGTGCTGCCACTGGTGATGGTTTTTCTAAAAGAAATCTCTGGAGTGCCTCCTGTAACTCAAAAACTCTGGCTAGTGATCTACCTTTATAAAGCCATCTCTCTTCTGTGCAGACATGAGTTAAGGGTATATACTTAAATGTGGTTGATAATTTTAATCACATTCTGGAAAATGTTAAGTTCAGGTGACATTTTTTGGGTAGCCAGCATTTCTCTGTGGATGACACAGTGCATAGACTTACATTCAGAAATTACTTCTTTCACCCAAGCAGTGAAACCAGCCACTCCAACCACGCATATACCAAAACAAAATAACCAATTCAGTTTTCGTGACAGGTAATCATTCAAAGACTTGAATAGTTCTGCAGCTGTGGTGTTGGCTGGCAACCAAGCACACATAACTTATTCTCAGGCACAACTTCTCAAAAAATATATCACACAGAAATAAGCATTGTTGCCTTGTTGTGAAGATTAGACTGTAAACCTGGATTGAGTACCATAGTGACTCTTTAATCCTCTCTAACAATTGTGCCTCAATATCCTCTGCTGTTCGGTCAATTCATCTAGTTATTATGTTGGCCAAAAGAGAAACACATACCACCTTTTAAACTGCAGCTTCTCCTAAAAGTTCATGACAAATGTCCTTAGCAGCAGGCAGAATCAACTCTTTGGCAATAGTAAAGAGCTTCTTAGCTTTTGTCATGAGGCTGGTCACTAAGAATGATGCTCTAAGCAAAAACACATTTGATGAAGAGATGGCCTGTGATAATTGCTTCTGCTGTTCATGGTCACATTTTTTTAAACTCCAAAGGCAGAGTCTCGGTCTCCATGCAGTAAAGCAGGTTTGCAGGTTTGAAGGTTTCATGGCTTCTGTGGATAGCCAGTCACCATATTGTATACAAAGTGGACTTGGAGAATATAAATCACCTGTTGCAGTGAACCTATAATTTAAAAAGGACTCTTAGTATGTTCTTTAGAATGAAGCTTTCTTTTCGTTGGCTGTCTTAGAGTCTTTTGCTATCTCCTCATTGGGTCTCTCTCCCTTTTCAGAGAAGCTCTCCAGTGACATTCGTCTTTTACCCATTTCAGCTGGGATTAGTTAGCTTGCTGGCTTACCAAAACTGTGACTAAGACAAGTGCACAGTGTGGGAAAGAGGCACAGATGAAAATGGTCAACAAAACAATGTGTGGACCACACATGGACTAAAATAAGTATCAGATTCTGGCTTAAAGCCTGCTACCAGAGGCAGCTGTACAATTTGTCAAAGCTCAAAGGCAGCTCTGCCTTGAATCTCAAACCAGCTATTTGTGAGTTGCTTTTAGCTGCTTGGTACAGTGGATTTCTAAAAATCTTGTACTCATCTAACCGTAAATTTAACATAAGTTTGTTTAAAAATTCAACTATTTCATTAGCCAGAGCAATTAGACAAGAGAAAGAAATAAAAGGAATAAAGATAGGAAAGGAAGAAGTGAAACTATCGTTATTTGCGGATGACATGATACTCTACATAGAAGACCCAAAAAACTCCACCAAAAAACTACTGGATTTAATAACTAAATTCAGTTGTGTTGCTGGATACAAAGTCAACACCCAAAAATCAATAGC
>PVJO010028175.1:0-18546 GCA_004026905.1 Hystrix cristata
CTGACTCCACAAACCCCCATTTGGTGGCTGCTCACAGGAAAGTCAAAGTCAATCCCTCAAGGAGCAATAAAGGTAGCTCTAGAGACAGTATTCCTGGTGGTGCAGGCAGTGGGTGACAATGACCAGTAGGGCAGGCCAAGACTAGAGTAGCTGAAGGTTTAAGACATCTCTGGGGTACAGGTGTCTTCATCGACCAAGGTCCCCAGGAACTCCACCACCTCCCACCACCACACCAAAGAGCCTCATCTGAGCTTCCTGAAGCCCTGCTGACTCCAGGCTCAGCTTTACAGGCAGTCCTATGGGACCCCACTTAGAAACATCCTGCTGTTGCCATCTTGAAATGCAAAATAATTTTTAATGCATTATATAATGTTTTGAGGTAAAACTCAAGTAACAAAATTGACTGTTTTAAAGTGAATAAAGCAGTGGCATTTACTATACATTATGTCTCAATATTGTGTAACTGCCACCTCTACCCATGTCCAAAACATTTTCACCACCCTAAAAGGAAACTCTACATCCATTAAACAGTCATTCTCCATTTCCATGTTGCTCATGGTCCAGCACCCGCTAATCTGCTTCCTGTTTCTACTGTTTTATCTCTTCCAGGTATTCCAAACGAATGGAATCGTGACTGCATCTGGCTTCTGGAATGTTTTTGAGCTTTACACCATGTAGTAAAGCTCAGTGCCTTATCCTTTTATGCTGCTGTATAATAACCCATTGTGCTTAATTTTTTTAATAAGACACCCACATTTTTATTTTGTACTAGGCTCTGAAATGATGAAGCTGACCATCAGGTCTCTGACAGAGGCATGGACGCTGGCTACACCTGACTGGACCATAGCCTCCCTGCCTCTCCTGCCTCCACACACCCTCCAATATGCAGCCAAAATGATGTTCCTGTAAGACCTGCCCATGCCATCTCCCTGCTTCCATCACTGGTATCCACTGCCCTCCGTTCCACCATTTCTCAGCGTCCAGCTATAGGGTCCAGCTCTGTGCAGAAGCCAAGCTGTGGCAAACCCCTCTCTGCATGGAAGGTCCCTCTGCTTGCCCCACTTCCTGTGGCAAACTGATTCAAATATTGTTAACTCTGTGAGCTTAAGGTCCTCATTCTCCCAAATGAGGTGAACAGTGGAAGGACCAGGAACTAGGCAGTGACAAAGAATCCATTTGCTTCAAGGCAGACCTTCAGGAAGATGGACTGAGAAACTGATGAGTCCATTTAAGCTTCCACACTGACACTTTGGGGAACTATAGACCTTACTTACAAGGGAACTTATATACCCAATGAGATATAAATAAGCACATTAAAGTATTCCTGCTCCAGTCCAGCGTAATGACCAAGAAATTAACTGTAAGAAATCGGAAAGGATCTGAAATAAATACGGCTGAAGTCGTACTTGTTCTCACTAAGGACCCAGGCCAAGGAAGTCAGAATGAACCCAGGGCCACTGATAGGCGGCTTCTGGGCATAACCAGCAGGCAGGTTTTCATTTGGATCATTGAGTTTTCTACTTTGTCATATCAGCCATCATGAGACCATCCATCAGCACCCCTTGATTCCTCTTTCTCCTGAGGGTCCGGGGACTGTGGATTTGGGGGACTCCCCACACGGGCTGAGGTTCCAAGCTTACCTCCTAGCTTGTCCTCTCAGACAAGGGGCTGGGGCCTCTTGCATTGGAGGCCTCCGACACCAGAACCTCAGCTATAAATAGATGTATCACAGGTCAGTCTTTGTGGCTAAACCCGCGCTTGTAGGCTGAGTCCCCTGGCTGCCAAAACCAACACCTGCCTGCCATCTTCCCCTCCTTGCTCGCCTAACCTTACTTCCCTCCTCCAAAGTCTGGCTCCAGCAGGGTGGCACTCTTCTATCTCCAGCCTCTGTCCCTCCAGATTCCTGCCCAGCAACCTTCAAATGTCCTCATCTCCCCATCTAGACAAAAGCCCCTGCCTGCCCCCAACCCCTCATCTCTCTACCACCACAGATACACTTGCACCCCACCCCACATCCTGGATTCCAACCAGAAGCCTCATTTCACCATCTGCTAAGTCAGGGTTTGAGCCAGATGACCCCTAAGGTGCCTCTTTTCTGCAGCTAAATGAAAAACCACAGCGCACACACACATGCCACTTAGGCGTTGTCCTGAATAACTAAGTGCTTTCCATGGAAAACTCAGGAAGAGGCCACAAGGATCCCAGCAGAAGCAGCGGGTGCATTCTCTCTCTTGCTTTTTTCCTTGCTGCTTTCACTGTCTTGTGAACAAAAATAGCGTGGTCTAATTCCCTAAGGAATAAATAGAAAGGAAGCTGAGAGTCAAATTAGTGTCCACTTTCATAAAATCAAAGAGAAAGAGTAAGAAAGGAATAAAACAGAACTTGGAGAGATCAGACCCACAGCTTAATAAATGAGGTAGCTGCCTGTGGCCAGGATCCAGAGGGGCCCAGAGAAACAGAGGAAGTTAAGGCAGGAAGAAAGTCTTGCCCAAGCTCTAGGCTCCCTTTTTGGGCCCCCCTCACAAGTGTTACGGGCTATGTATGCTCTAGAGCAATACTGACACCAATCAGCCCAGACACATGCGGCTTATCAGACAGGACCAAGACTCACCAACCAGTAGGCAGGCTGGCCCTCAAACATGAAGTGCAAAATTCTTTATATTGGGGGATGTGGCGAGCTTTCTCTTTTCTCTTTCATGGTCTTCTCATCACTTTTCTCCCTGTTTTATCTACATTGTGGCTGAGAGGTTACTAATTCAAGCACTCTTGTTAGTGCTGCCATATGGCAAGACTTCTAGGGAGGAAGAAGAGGATGGAGAAGTGGGTCTCGGAGTCCCTAAGGACCAGGATCCTAGTTGTCACCTCTGCATGGTGGGAGTAGAGATGGGCAATGAGGAAGACAACTTCCACATTTGCATCTCTGTCAAGTCCTCAGTATTTAATTCTTTCCATCAACTTGTGCTGTAGTTGGCTCAGGATTCTGTTTTGTTTTGCTCCACTTTGTTAACATGTACAGAAATGGCAAGAAGTGCTATTCCCCAGGTTGATCAAGGAAACAAATCAACCCTGGAAGACCAAATCAACCTGCTGGCCATCTCCAGTATGTTAAACCATCATCTGTAACAGGTGTCAGCAAACTATGGCTCATGAGCCAAACTCAGCCCATCATTTGTTTTTATAATGTACAGATTAAGAAAGCTTTCTACATTTTTAAATGTTTTTAAGTCAAAAAGAAGCCTATTTCATGACATGTGAAAATTACATGAAATTCAAATTTCCGTATTCACAAATAAAGTTTTGTTGGAACACAGCCATGCCCATTCATTTACATACTGCTTTTGCACAAAATAGGGAGACAATAACTATATGGTCCCAAAAGCTAAGAATATTTACACTCTGGCCCTGACAGAAAGCATGTCCACCTCAACTCTATGCTATAGCATCCTGTTGTCTCAGGTCTCAAAGCCTTAAGAAAATATTAAAAACTGACAGAGTGGGCAGGAAGAAAAATGCTGAACACCATACAGACTATGCTCAACCTTTCTGTCTTCTTATTTATTTGTTTCTGTGTTGCTGGAGATTGAACCCAGGGCCGTGGCACATGCTAGGCAAGCACTCTACCCCTGAGCCACACGTTCAGTCCTCAGTCTTTCTGATTCTTACTGTAGCACCAGCAGCAAAGCACAAAGGAATTCCAATAAATTAGTCCCTCGTGTTTCTGCTATACCACAGTGAATATTTTAATGTAGTAAACCTTTCTGATTTCTTGTTTACACTTTTCTTCCTATTTTACCTACATTGTGGCTGAGAATTTACTAATTCAAAGATAGCTGAATGAAGCCCTGTGGCTGGAGAGAGAAGGAGGGAGGAGATGATGGAGAAATCACTAAAGCAGACTGATATTCCAGGATGCCAGGGGAAGCTTTACTGGAGGAACTGCACCTGGTGGGGCACTGAGAACTGGTGCTTTCTTTCCATTACCAGTCAGCCAGACTGGTTCTCAGCTCCAGGACCAATCTGGAGACAGAGCCCTGTCTGTGCAGATTTCCTGAGAAAGCTCTGGTGGGCTGGAGGTAGGATTCATTTCCCCCCACTCTCCCTTGAAAACATGTTTGATTCCTTTGCAAGCCAAACCCAAACAGCTGGGTGATGTGCAGAGAGCTAGGACAAGGGGAGACTCGTCCTTCAGCAAGGCGGCACTGAGAGCACTGGGCCCTCTGGATAATGGACTTGCAGGCTGGAGGACCCCACATCCCACATACTGTCCCTAAGCTGTCCCCATCACCCCATCCATTTCAACTGTTCCCTCTCTTTCTTCCCACCTAGGAGTCTCCCTATTCCTTAGCTCCACCCTAGTAGCTCTCTGGGTTTCCTCTGCCAGCAAGAGGGTCTGCCCTATGGAACTGAGGGCTCCAGGACAGGCAGGGAGTGCATCCAGGAAAATTCTGCTTGATGAGACTCAGTCCTGTCCCTCTGTGCCCTCCCTCCCTCTGCCTTGTGTCTCCTCCCTTTCCTCTCTCACAGGGAAGGCACTGTTTTGGGTGCTGGACAGGCAAGAATGAGCAAGCAGTCCCAGGCTGTGCCCTTCTAGAGATTGTATCCCATTCATTTCTTCAGGTAACAAACATTTCCTGAGAATGTACTCTATGACAGGCGCTGTTCGAAGTGTCGGGGACACATCTCTGCCCTGCTGGAGTTTGCATTCTAAAGAGACATTAAATAAGTCATTCCCTGCATAATTCATTATCAGTCGGTGATGTTGGATAGTATAGTGCCAGATATAAGGAAAGCATCGGATGGAACAGACCTGATCAATCACTGCCCAGAGACTGTATGAACTGAGGCCTGAGTGAAGAAGAGGATAATCTTGGAGAGAGAGGGAAAGGAGGAGGAACATTCCTGATAGAAACCCCCGAGAGAGAAGAAAAATCAATTCAGAACTGAAAGACTACCAACATGGAGGGGGGCTGATAAAGCTAAAGGACAAGTAAGGCTGGGCTACTGGGACTTGGGGCACAGGGTTTCAGTCTTTCTCCTCAAAACGGTAGGGAACCACAGAAATGTTTTAAGAAAGGGTGTGACATGATCAGATGTGTGTTTACAAAGCATACGGTTGGTGGCCAGGCAGAGAAAAGATGGCGGAGGGTGATGTGAGAGCAGAAAGAGAATCTAGAAGCCACTGCAGGAGTCTGGAAGAAGGCGGGGATTTGGAGTCCAGTGAAGGATATGAAGTGGGAGACAGCCACAGACAGAAACTCACAAGAAGCAGGCCTCTCCAGGAGGAAGCTGACCACAGTTACTTGCTAGGGTTGCTGTAAACAAGTACCATACAAGTTCACTGTCTCACAGTTATGGAAGCTAGAAATCGGAAACCACAGTGCTGGGTGAGGTTGGTTCCTCCACAGGGGTATGAGAGAGGAGTCTGTTCCAGCCTCTCTCCTTGGTTTGTAAACAGCCCACCATCTTCATCTACACATGGCATCCTCCACATATTTAAGTCTGTCTCTAAATTTCCCCCTCTTCTTCCCCTCAAGCTGGCCTGGAGCCCACCCCATTTTAACTCCATGACCTTTGCAATGACCCTGTCTCCAAATAAGGTCCCATTCTGAGAGACTAGAGTTTAGGACTTCTAGTTAGCCTGATAGGAAATAAGGAGAAGATTTAGGAATCTTCCAGTGTTCAGAGAGACCCAAGTTAAAACCACTGCCCTTTTATTCCTTTCAATTTGAGGTAGGAGAGAGGTGTGGCTAAAACTGGCTGGGAAAGTAGGTGTGACCTCTTAATTACAAAATCCCAAACAGATGCGACTTCTCGAGAGAATGGCCTGGACCTGAGGTCGGCCTGAGGCACGAGATCTCAATACTGCCTCTCAGGACCCAGATGTAAAAGTTTTCACGGGTTTCCTAGAGATTTAGACAGTATAAAATAAAGGAAGCCATGAGTAGCCAGTGATGTCATATATTTCCATGATAGCCCATATCACGTCTCTCAGGCGCAGTATGTTTTTTTTTTCTTTTTCTTTGTTTGGCGCAGGCTCGCTCTGCAAAGCCAGTTCCTCTCCCAGTCTCCATTTGGCCTTTTAAGTAAACTTTACCGCTGCTTTTTGGCTCATTTCATTCAATTCTTTGTTCAAGGTGAGAAGAACCTAGAATCTAACTCCAGAAGGAAGAGTGAGCAATCCAGAACCCGGTAACGTTCATTTGGAATATAACTACTTGATAACAAACAGGCAGCCATCTGTCATTTGTTCTCTCATTTGCTTGAGATGGTGCCTCACGGAGAGGACCTCACAGGTCTGGGATGCCCACAGTCCCCAAGGATGAAAATTCAACCCCAACAGACATTCCTCTAGGATATGTTGGCCAGAGGCAGAACAAAAGAGCCTGGCTAGCTGTGAAGCAGAAACCAGTAAACTGTAATAGGGCCATGGGGAATGCCAGGAGGGGACCCAGGCAGGAGCCCATGTTCCTGTATCTTTCCAAAAATATCTAGAACTTTATCTGCACTATTATTTACTGTCTCCTCCCAGAAGTCCCCAAATCTGATTCACAGTCACCAGGATCCTTGTTAAAAATCCAGCTTTCCTGTCCCCTTCCCCTGGGAAATGCTGGGGCAAGACCAGATTAATATTTTTAATCCCTATCCGAGTGACTCTGGTCTCCAGTGGCGTTTGGAAGCTTCCACTCCACAGGCCCCTCTTCCACGGAGCCTAAAGATAAACATGCGCCCAGAGCTCTGTGGAGCCCAGCGGTTGGGTCTGCGGGGAACTGGCACAATTCCTAGCCCTTGATTACCCCCCTAAGTTTTCTAAGGCAGACTCTGATTTCCATTTCTATTCCTGCCTCTCAACTCTGATTACTTCAGCAAGTGCCTTTCAATTGCTCCATTCTTTTCTTTCATAAAGAAATGCCTCCAACTTCAATCTTTTGAGAAAAGATTATATATATATGCTATTTCCCATGTTCAGGAAGTTTTGTGTTTTCTACCACAGGGAGGGGTTTAGGAAAAGATTTTATTTGTCCTACTTCTGATTGCTTTAAATCAACAAAGACAGCCTTATAGCAGATTTTGATCAAATCTTCTCAGTGTAGGTAGAGATGGACACTGGTGGGTTAGACATGACCACCTCTTTGGGTGGGTCCCGTGGCGAATGCTGTTGGGTCCCTGCATATTGCCCCTCGGCACTCACCTCCGTATGCTGAAGGCTGCTTAGGCACACACTGCAACTCTCCACCAGTGTCTGTGAGTGAGAGCTGACCAGTGTGCCAGGAACACCAGAAGTCCTAGGGAGTCCACCCTCCAGAAGCAGCCTCTACCCAGCTGGAATTGAGAAGTGTCTAAGCTCCCTTGTCTGTACGTTGGGATAACTCCAAACTATGTTCTGTGCTGGACTCCACATTCCCCAAATGATTTGACTCTGGTTGCCCACAGCAGTAACCTACCTGGTAACATGCTCTGCTTGTTTCTTCCCTTCTATGTCCCACTTTCCTATGTTTCCCGGGATCATGTCCCAGGCGAATCACTTGGGCTCCAATCTTTATCTCGGGATCCCCTCCTAAGGGAATTCTGGGTAAGATAGGCACTAGTATAACCTGTTCCTCCTGTGCTACATCACAGTGCTTACTCAAGAACTCAAATCCAAGATCGTATTATATTTTGGATTTTATTACAGAATATTTAGGGTACAGTATCATAGACTGTATAGAAGGCCTTTTCTGGCAATGCTAAATCCAATCCTATAATTCAAACTGAGTATTCTTCTGGGACTTCAGGCTAAATTGGGCTTGAAGCTCAGATAAATTGTCAGCATCTGCAAACCCATTTCAGCCAATATAAACCATGGAAGAGTTTTTTGGAGATAGGATTGTAAAATGGTACAATCCCTTTAGAAAACAGTCTGACAGTTCCCTGAAAGGTTAAACAGAGAGTTACCATATGACACAGCAATTCTAGTCCTAGATCTATATATCCAAGAGAATTGAAAATATGTCCACACAAAAACTTGTACATGAATGTGTTATCAGTAGAATTTATAAAAGCCAAAAAAGTAGAAACAACCCAAATGTCCATCACCTTTACTGATGGATAAACAAAGTATCCACATCCATACAATGAAATTATTCATCCATAAAAGGAATGAAATACTAATGCATGCTACAACATGGATGAACTTTGAAAACATACTAAGTGAAACAAGCTAATCACAAAAGGCCATATATTATATGATTTCACCTACATGAAATGTTCAGAATTGGCAGATTCATAGAGACAGAAAGTAAGTTATCAATTACTGGAGATGTATGAGGAGTGACTGCTGATAGGGGATTCTTTGCAAGGGAAATAAAAATGTTCTAAAATTAGACAGTGGTGATGGTTGTACAACTTAGTGAATATACTGGACCACTATATTGTGTCTTTGTACAAGGTACACTTTGTTGTGTGTGAATTCTGTCTCAAACTGCTGTCTGAGAGACAGAGACAGAGATTGTATGCTTATGTGTATTTCTGGAGTCCCCAAGGAAAGCAAACTTCTAAATATGCTACAACTTTCTAACTTTCCTGAACTATCTCTTCAAAGCCATGTCATAAGCTCAGAAGAAAGTGAGACTGAAAGGCTGTAGTCTTGCTGATGGCAAAGCTACATCCAAGAAGAGGCTGCGCCCAAGAGCAGCCATGGGCACAGCAAGTGACCAGAGCAGACCTGGCTCTGGATCCCAGGACAGCTACCTTCTGGTCCTTGGACCTCAGCAGGCTGTGCCTGGAGACAGAGTTTTGTAAATAATCGGTGAGATATATTCAATTGGAATGTCCACCTCAGCCAGGCAAAAGTAAGTCTTATGAGTAACTTCTGAAGGAGGTTCCTCATTTATGCATTCGCGGCAGCTGAATCTCCACAGCCACAGACGAGCTGGCTCAGATGCCTCGAGACTACAGAATCTCCACCAGCAAGAAGGCCCTAGCCAGACATGGATCCTTGAACTTGGAACCCCCACTCTCCAGAACCATAAGTTTAATAAACACGTATCCTTTATAAACTACGCAGTCTCTGGCACTTAATTATAGCAACAGAAATTGTACTAAGATAGTCTTCCTATCCCAGGAACTCTTAAGGTCCCTGAATAGTTCATTCAGAAAGACTGAGGTCATTGTCTGGGGCAGAACATAGCATGCAGTTAAGTTCAACATTATGGTCTTTAATCAACTATAAAAGTCTTGAACAAGGTCTAACAATCATCCCCCTCTTACAGAAGAAAAATGGAGTCTCAGAGAAAGCAAATGACTGACTCAAGATCACACAAGTAGGAACTCATATTGCTGGAGCTTGGCCCCACATCTCCAGCCATGTACTATGTACATAGCAGAAGTGAGGCAGAGAGACTCAAAGCTAGGATGGGGAAAAACCAAGGTTGCACTGGAGCTATTTCCTTTACCAGAGAGGCAGTGAAGGTAGCTATCCGAGAAGACCCTTGGAGGGAAACCTAGAAAGACCAACTATTCAAATTGGGACCAAAGAGCTGGATGGTTTCTGCTAGGATCTGCATGGTAGCCCTGCTCCATGCAGCACACAGGCACGTGTGTACAGAATAGGAAACAAGACTGGACATAGGTTTGGCCTGTCCAGGTACACAGCTGGTACACTAGGAAGACAGAATTTGAATCCAGGCCTATACAACACCAAGTCCTATGCTCTTTGTCCCACAATATCCACCCAATAGATAACCTTAAACAAAAGCACTTACTTTTGAAAATCCTTCTGTTGAAAGTATTCAGATAGGGTTGGACAGACTGAAATGTGGCCCCCAAAGTAGTGGTTGCTCCTTCACTTATCGCTTATTTGTTCATAGCTATAAAACGGAAATAAAACCCATTCTACAGATCTGCTACGAGGAGTAATGAGTTGGTTTACATAAAGCACCAGGCAGGTACTTGGCATACAGTGGGCAGTCTAAATGTTGACTACATTACCTCAGTATGAAAGCTGGTAGTCCAGGGTCTACAGCTTGTTTCTCATTGTAAATAAAAAGACAGAGCGACAGGGGTAGTTGTGGCACACAGAACTACAAGACAAAGTGGCCAGGGTCTTGAAGAACATCAGAGCCTATCCAGTAGGTAACGATTTCAGAAGCTGAGGCTCACAGAGAGGCCCATGGTCATCCAGCAAAATAGCTTCATTGTTCAAAGAAAGAGCTTTTCCACATTTCCAAGTTTTTTCCCTAAACACAGAAGGTCAAAAACAATTCCTCCTCCAATAATCCTTGGCAACTCTTGATAAAGACACTTCTCTAGCATAAAAGCTAAATTGCTTAAATATGGCTAACTCTTGGATAATGCTGGTTAATCCTGGCTAATGTTTAATTCTCTAAAGCATCTTTTCCCATCAATAAACTTTTTGTGGGAAACTCTCATTTGCCTTGTGTTTCTTATGGAAATGTGATTTGTACATACATCCTCCCTGCATAAATATTTAGCTCATCATTGTGCGGCACCAATTCCCTGCAAATTAGGTGGAAATCAGCCTCAGCTGACAGAAGCATCTATACTCATCCAGGGGGAAAATCATTATTATTTAGAACTTATTAAGCCTTGACAGTAAGTACTGGACGGACCTGGGAACTTCAATAAATACCAAACGCAAATGTATACCAAATGCTGGAGCTCAGATTGCTCTTATAATTTCTACCTACTGGGAGGAATTAAAAGGTAGAGGAAAGAAAATGGGTTGAAAATTGGCTCTGCCAATTACACACTGTTCCAACAAAAGCAAATCACTTCTGAGTCTTTCATCTACAAAATGGGTCTAGCCATACCTACCTCACAGAGTTTTTATTATAAAGATTATATGAGATCATATGTACAAAGTACCTAGCATGAAGCCTAGTACACACTAGATGGTCAATAAATGTTCATTTCTAACAAACAAATGAACCTCAAGTAGGTGAGACATGGAATTGATAGCTCACAGGTCCGTTACAGTTGTGTCCCACTTCCCTGTGCCGTGAACATAATTTTCTCTAATCTCAACTATGTCTTATTTGAAGGCTGCAGTTAACTCTGCTGGTATGACATAAAACTAAGCAGTGAATGGCAGGCCAGATGTGCCAGGGAAAGAACACTTCCAGTAGCCACTCTGCACAAAGACTAAGAGAGTCAGTGTGTACATACCCCACCTTTCTCACCTTGTGTGGGATCTCCTCGAGGCACGCATTCTGCGTTATTTCCCCAAGTTCCTCCAGGATTAAACCATCCTGCTCGATGGTTCCCTAACACATGTTGCTGGCTCCTCTCCTCCCTGTTTCATTTGCCGACTTGTGTGATCTTGAAGAGATTCAGAGTATGCCATCCCCAAATACACCACTCTGGCATAAGGATTATTTTGAATTCAGGAAAAGTAAACACAGGACGAGCTCTCTGCCATCCACAATCCACCTATGAAGGTGTCTCCCACTCCTGTTCCCCGAACAAGGTAATAGCCTTAGCACTAGAAAGAAGACACCAAGAAACAGTCAACACACACACAAACTGTACTAACCAGCCCATATATGCCTTTAGGTTCTTCATATTTTTGCCTTCCCACAAGTTATAGGTCTAAGAAACTCAAAGCCCTTTTCTTTTGCCTAATCACTTCTCTACAGATGAAGATGCTAAATAAGCCCAAGCTCTGACCACCACCGTGGTACTCATCACTCAGTCTGCCAAGCACACACCCACAGAGTATTCATAAACTCATGTTTGTTTTCTCTTCCTAAATGTCCTTTCTCAAGACCACAACTGAAAATTTAGGAGGATGGAGGAGAAGCTTTTCTCCCTTACAACATCCACTTCCTAAGTAAATTTCTGTTACTCGAAATCTTGTCTCAGCCCCTAAAAGAACCCAGACTAAGTCAGAAATGTGCCAGGCTCTCAACGCTGGGCTTGAAATTCAGGATCAAACCAAGTATGACATGGGAATGAAAACAGCTCCCATTCCCCAAAGGCTGACCCTCCAGAGTCCAGCCCCACGTACCAAACAGCACACTGGACACTCCCTCTTGGTCTTTCAATATGAAAAAGTGACCCTCCCATCTTCCCCATCCACACCTGCTCCAACATCAAGAACAGCTCCGCCTCCCTTCGTTCTCCCAAGCCAGAAACCTGCACATCTGCCTCACTTTTTCCCTTTCTCTTCCCTGCCCCCAGCCACTTTTCAGCCATTCGCTAAGTCTTGCCAATGTGTCCTCCTTAATCTGTCCTGAAATCAACCACTTCTCTTCATCTCTCTAACCTCTAAACCGAGCAAGACAATCCCCGACTCTGGCTTGGACCTTGCAGTAGCCTCTTCCCTGTTGTCCACACCCACTTTGCCCCCACAACCCTTTCCATGCCACGGCCAGAAGAATGGTCCTTCTTAACAGCCAATGACAGAGACAACCAGCATTTAGTGCTTACTCTGTGCTAGGCACTGTCTGATCCCATCACTCCTCAGCTTAACATCTTCACTGGCATCTCACGGTGCTAAGATAAAACTCTCAACTCCTTGCTTGAGCCTGCTAGGCACTGAATGATCTGGTGCTCTCTTGTCCACAGCTCCTTCTCTTCCTGTTTCCCCTGCTGCATCTAATTCTACGCATCTTCTTTTGGAACAGTGGTGTAGGTCAGCTTTCCACTTTAATTTTTCCATGGAGGGCTGACCTTTGAATGTCACTCATACCAACTCCCCACCACACCCTCATTCGCACCATTACCTCCCCAGGCTCTACTCAGAAGCCTCCTCCATTAGGAGGAAGCCTTTCCTCCTGGAGGCCCTGGGATGCGTGTCAAATGAAGTGTTGTCCTGTCTATCCCTTTTTACCATCCAGAGGTTCTTTAGAGCAAGAACTCTCACACACCATAGAGGCCTGGCACAGAGCCCAATACACAGTAGGTGCTCAATAAATGCATGTTGAGTTAATTAAGGAGGCCATCCAGTCTTAATCACAAACATTCAGGATGCTCCCTTCAAACCACCTTCCCCTGGGGAGCCCGTGGTTGATTGGACAATTACTCCAGCGCTGGAACAAATCACCGACAGGCGCTCGATAAAACTATTCAATGAAGGCTGCCAACAAAAGAGCTGATTGCGCGGCTTTGACCCTGAAAGTAATTACATGCACCAGCATCCATCTGCCCGTGGGGTAGCCTGGAAGGGGGGCCTCACCTCCATGCAGCTCTGTCTTCTAAATAAACTTAAAAGAGCATATGTTGCCATCTCCCCCAGGATCTCAGGATCTTTGGGGCTTGTTAGAAATCAAAGAGAGGCCAGGTAAAAGGTGTACTCTGTGCATGTGGACTTCTTCCAGCCCCAGCAGGGCTCCCTTAATCATCTCCATCAGAGACAAACACTGAGATCTCCGACTCCCTGAGAACACAGCAGGACAGTCTCCTCACCTCCCAAGGGCCCCCGACCATTAGCTCTATTCTCAGCCCAGCATCTTCACTGCTCCGCATCAGCCTCACTGGCCCATTACCTGCCTTCCCCCACGTAGAGAAATCCAGAAGTCGTCCTTGCAGCTCTTCATCCATCCACTGATCCATCTATCCTTTCCTTCCCTCTGTAGTACTTACCAAACACATGCTAGAAGCAAGCAGCCACTGCTGTGTGCACACTAATGAACAAGAAAGGCTGAACCCTGGCCTCAAAGAGCTCATAGTCCAGAAAGGGAAATGGATAGTAATTTAATATAGTGACACAGATGTTGATGTTACTTGTAAATTAAACACATCTAGTGTTTGTTGGACCTTTGCCAGGATTTGAGGGGGAAAATGTCACCTGAGAAGGAAGTTACTGACCAGGAAGGGCTTAACGTCCCCTCAATTTGACTGCGTTTTAGACAGGTTTCTTCCTTACTAGAGGCCCCTGACCTGTTTTCTTAACGCATTTACTTTGGAAATCTTGTGATCTAACTTTTTGGGGAAATAAAGTTCCTTTGGGATGTCACTGTTCTCCCAGCCTCTTGGCTGTTTCACAACCCAGGAACGTCTTGCTCAAGGACCTGAGAGCCATCCCCAGTCTCTGTGGGAGGGCAGAAGCCTCGCTTTGGTAAGTGTCAGCCAGCAAACACAGATGGCCTACTCACATGGACCAGCCTCTCCTCCAGCATCCTCCAGGACTTTCCCCTCAGCTCACTCAGAGGTTGAAAACCCTTGTTCCTTTTGTTTTAGTCAAACTGGAGTTCAGACCATGATCTTCCACAACTTTCCTTGCCAGAATGCCCTGTCCTGTGTACTTCATGTTCACACACAAACTGTACTAACCAGCCCATACTTGCCTTTTCTTTTGCCTAATCACTTCTCTACAGATGAAGATGCCCAAGCTCTGACCACCCCCATGGTACTCATCACTTAGTCTTCCAAGCACACACCCATGCACATAGTCATAAACTTAGAAGTAAAAAAACAAAAAACTTAAAAAAAATGGATCTTGCCCTCGAGAAGTTAAGGTCTGATTAGGAAGACAAATTGAAACTTGAAAGACTGTAATAAAAGCTGGGAAGGAAAACTGAGGGGTGCTATAGAGACTAGCTCAGGCAGCAAGGGGATGGAAGGAGAGCTCTCTGAGAAGTGATGGTTGGTTACGCTGGGACAAGCGTCCAAGCAGAAGAGCTATTGTGCACGAAAATGCTTTTAGATCAAACATTCAGCTTCAGAAACATTGAATCTCTGTCCCCACGATGTCCTATAATTTGCATATGTGGCACTTTCTCTCCCTTACCAAAGCATAGCTCCGACTGCAGGCAGCCTCAGCTCAGTAACCTTCCCTGAATCCAGAGGCCTCTGTCCGAAGACCACAGCTCTTAACTTCCTCAGCCTGATGGTAAAGACTGTTTAGCCTGGCTCCTTCTTCCCTTCACAGCCACATGGAAAGAAAATCTCTCAGTGACACACAAGTCTTCCAGGGTGTGACAGAGGAAGGGGCCTTCTTGCAGAAGTAAATGGCGGGCCACATGGAAGTATGGATGTCAAGCCTTCATACAGCTGAGAGTCTATTCATGCAGTTGAAGCACTGATAGGAGAAAAAAAAATCCACTCTTTCCAAACGTACCAAAAAATTAGCCATTTTGCCTTATTCGCTGCCTCAGAATAATGCACAAGATCAGTCTCTGGTGAGTTTGTTTCCCAAATCGAAGACCTGCCTGGTGCCTGGCTGTCTTGTGAGGCATTGCCAGCCCTGAAGGCCCCTCCAGCCCCAACACACCAGTTGCCTTCACCCAATCTGGACTCACTCACCCCTACCCCTGCCCCTGCTCCTCCCACCTCTGCTGTAGGGACGGAAGAGGGATCTTGATGCTACTACATTAGGACTCCCTAGAATGCCTAATTCTGCCTCCCTGCAGGATTCCTGGAGGAACCCTCATCACAGAAGAGTCACCAGACAGGAGACACCCCACACTCCTGTGATGAACTGGACTTCTCCCTGGTCCACACAGTACAGAACTCAGAGGATCCAGGGCTGGAGCACAGAGTTCGGATGCACACCTGGTGGATCCTCAGCCTCCCTTAAAGTTCCAGAAACAATGTGCCAGCAGGGAGGGAGTGCTGGCTTCAGAGCACCTCCTCTGGCAGGAAAGAGGGATCTTCACACATGGCCCCACTGTGGCCTCACTCCCAAATCTTTGTGATTCAATCACTGTCCTGACCTGTGCACGCTCACACAATCGGAGAGGTTGGAGCACCAGGAGGAGTGAAAACACCCATCACCTCTGACCACTCTCGCCAGCCCCCTCTAGCTCTCAGCCCTGGGCACAGAACTGTCTCAGTTGACCTTCTTCTAGGTTCCTGGGTCACGTTCTCCAGCCCAGGGTCAAACCTCCTTCCTTCAAGCCCAGCCCCAGGGCCTGCTTAGGCCTCTGAGCTCTGAGCAGAGACCCAAGCACCCAGCTCCTACCTTCTCCAGGTGAGGAGCTCCCTCAAGCCAGGCCTGCAGCCCAGCAACCTCTTGGCCTAGACTCTTGCTTCGGGGGTAAGCTCTACCTGCACTCTGTCAAGGACAATGAGTTAATGTGGAGACAGGAGCAGGGCTTTTTTTCCTTTAATTCAATTAAGCCACATGCTGACTGTGATACTTTCTCCACTAGCAAAGGCAGCAGGTGCTTTTGCAATTACTTCCCCTCTGCTGAAGCTGCATGTCGCCTGAGGTCTCCAGGAGATAGAGATGAGGTTGTAGAATCACAGGGCAATGTGGCAGGAGGAGGCACAGGCCAAGGAGACCAGAGGACTGGCTAGGGAACACCTGAGAGAAAGAGCAGCCAGGAACGCAAACAGCATAAGGTAGCCCGGGGCAAACTACACCAAGGGGATGGCTGAGCTGCGACTCTCAGCTGCCCGCAAAGGCCTTAGAAGCAAGGAGGCATACCTTGATCTGGGCTACCCGAAAGTAGAACTGGAGACAAGGATTGGGCTGCAGGTCATTTCTTAGGGGGGAGCACAGTGCAGGAGTGAGAGAAATGACAAGGAAGTGAGGAAAGTGGACAAAGCCAGCATTAATGAAAGGGTTGGTCACTGTGGGCCACAGGGCTCAATTCCACCACCCACCCTCTGGGGAACTGTGGGGAACACACCTGAGAATGTCTCCAAGGGGCCAAAAAGCCAAGTGTTGATTCGCCTTAGCAGGCTGGCTGGTGGTCCTCAAAAAGACACGTCCATGTCCTAACCCCTGGAACTCGCAGATGTGCCCTTCTTTGGAAAAAAAGGTCTTTGTTAATATAATTAAAGATTCTCAAGTGAGATCATCCTGGATAGTCTGGTGGGTCTTAAATCCAATGGCAGTAGACACACAGGAAGAAATGGAAAAAGTCATAAGAAGTCAGAGGATAAAAATTGGGGTGATGCAGCCACAAGCCAAAAAACGTCAGGAATGACCAGGAGCTGGAAGAGACAAGGAAGGATTCTCCCCTTGAACCTCCAAGGGAGTGTGACACCTTGATTTCAGAATTCTGGCTCTAGGACTGTGAGAGAAGAAATTTTTAAACTACCCATTTGTGGTCATATATCACAGCAGACACAGGACACTGACGAATCTACCAATTCCCATCTCTTCCTGGTTAAGAGTTACTCTTGGAGTCCTCAGCTCTCCAGCATTTCCAGCCTATGCCACCAAAGGCCAAGCCCACGCCAACAACCAGAGAAAGACCTCAGGCACAGAGGCATCCGTGCTTACAGCATGGAGCCCCTGGATTTAGCTGTGGCAATTTGTTACAGAAGCAACAAGAAACGAATGCATTTTACAGGTTTAAAGACTGAAATTAACTTATAGGCTGCGTGGAATGGGATGGTTCCTATTATCAGAAGCTTCTGTGAGCTTAATTTTCTTTCCTATGGTACATCATAGTGTTTTTGAAATGTTAAAATTTAAACATTCTATAATCTGAAAATCAAAATCCAAAAATGCTCCGAACTCTGAAACCCTTTGAATGTCAACCTGATGCTCAAAAAGTTTCAGATTTTTGGAGTCTTTTGTGATTTGGGATATTTAGATTAGGGATCGTCAACCAGTGAGATCTATACAAAAATCCCCAAATGCAAGAAACTCTGTAATCTGAAACATTTGTGGTCCCAAGCATTTTGGATGAGGGATAAGCAACCGGTAATTGATGCTTTCTTTTTCCTCCTTGTAGCACCTCTCTTGCTTTCTCTGTTACCTCTGTCTACCCCAATTCAAGCTACCAAGACTCTGAACACCCTGCCTGAGAAAGGGGCAGGCTGTAACCTGTGAGAGCAGAAATGAAGACACCTTCCTCACTTAGGTCTCCACAAGCTAGTGCCCTTGGAGAACATTAAAATGTTTGAGAGGAACATGGCCCACATGACCTTCTCCTCCCCAATGGCCAGGACTAGTGAATTTCTCCCAGAACTAAGAAGGGAACTAGAGAGAAAAAGGTTCTATATCTCCAGGAGGTAGCCAGAGCATACAAAGGAAAGGCTGATAGGGAGACCAGGCAGGGGGGCTGGCACCTCAGGTGCAGTACAGCCAGATTTTGGGAGATGGGCTTGGTACCATCATGGTTGTATCAGAGATATAGGACTAGACCAAACCTCAGGTGTCTGCAGGGCCTGGGTGCATTCATCATAGTCCCAGGAAGGAAGGAAAGGGTCTTGAGCTGAGTGACCGAGAGATTCCCCTCCCCTCACTTGAAGGCAAAAAGAAATTTGGCTAGAATCTCAAGTTGTGTGGATGCCTGGAGATGCCAGCTCCTGAGGGCTGAGCTGATGCTGTCCTGCGAAGGCCAGCCAGGAGCTCCTCAGTGTCTCCTAAGTGGCACTTGGCTCTGTAGGCTCCAAGTGCTGTGAAGCTCCAAGTAGCTTCAGCCCTACCCCCAACCAAGGAGTCCAGTGAGGAGGGGCTCTGGGGATCATCAGCAAAAGACATCCCTGTTCCCAGAGCCAGCTCCTCATGAGGCCCACTAGCAGCAGGGTGGGCACACAGGAAGGCAGCAGGGAACTCTGTGAATAGCAGGGGCCACTGGAGAGGGGTTTTAATGCCAGCAACAGGCCCAGGAGGGGCTAAAACCAGACAATCTCCCTGCAGGCAAG